>CM023481.1:216912795-217149839 GCA_013339685.2 Hyalomma asiaticum
ATATGGTAACAGTGCTGTTTGTTCGCACTCGATTCTAACGCACATATGATTTTTTAACCTGTTTTATCGGAAAAAAGGTGCGCGTTAGATTTGAGTAAATACGGTAGTCTCCTGTCAAGCTTGCCATCTCTCGTTCCACCAATGATGTGCTCAGACGTGGTGCACACAATCAAAATCGTTCAGTCTTTTCCACCTCAGGCGTGTGTCTCATGCCCTTTCAACCGCTCCTCTGCGCTACTTCATCTTTCTTATCTTTAAAGCCCGTCTCCTTACTTATGAAAGTGAGCTTTTGCACACTTTGCACCCTTCGCGCACTTGTACAAAGCAGATGTTGATGGGACCCGCGATGGAGTGGCTACGCTAGGCCTCTGGCATGCGGCATTTTGTTCGTTCGTGCACTTGCTGGACCCCTGTTTAGGTGTAAGCACTGTGGGCTAGTATACTTGATCAGCACTTCAGAGAGCCCCTCTTCCTGCAACCTGTGACTGTCACTCTGTGCTGCAGTGTGGGTCAATAAAGCCCTGTTTTGTTGATGAGCCTTGCTGGTGCCTTCTCTGCGCCGTGGCAGTGAGTCAACAAACCTGGTGGAGAAGTACTGTGTTGCGATCCGAGCTTACAGAATAAGCTTTGGTGGCAAACCCACCTCTGCAATTTAACTGAACTGAAATGAATGTAACAAACCAAAATTGTCTCCAAAGCGGACAATTTCTTTTCTGTGGTGCTCGGCGGCCACACAAATGAAGCAATTCGAAATTCCTGTGTCCCAGTAAAATGACCGCGTGTAGCCACATTCAAGCAGTGGCATACACCACCTATTCATACAGCTGCTTTCCTTCGTGCTACTGCAGTCCCCACCCACTCTCCTGCTCCCGCTTTTTTGTGCTCTCACTGCAGTGTGCTCCACAGGCCAGCACAGCTAAGTGTAGTCAGGGCATGGTCTCTAAGATTATGGCAATCTTGGAGGGCATGCCTAACTGCACAGTACGACGGCCTGCAACAGCAATGTGAGGCAAAAACGAGATGGGGCGCCGATGCTTGCGTGCAGTAGTGAGAAACAGCTAGGCTATCCATTTCTTTTATTATGACCACACGTGAACACCACCGAACACTGATGCAGCTGGGTGTGGCATCAGAGTGTGCATTGGCGATGTAGAGACCTTGGAGGCTGTAAGCCGGCCAAGCCAAGCCAGCGTGGCTAGGCCCATTGGCCTTAACATTGTGTGTCGTAGCAAGATGGATCAGTGGCGAAGAAGACATGTTGGGTTGCCCGCCACACGCTGTATATTCATGACAGACATATTCTTGCTGTATACTATTCAACGTCGCTATTTTTCCAGTTTTGCAGCAATGTGGACAAACCATATGGTAAATGCAAATGAAAAACCGCCACACTGGAACAGAGTGCAGCCCCATGAAGGCTGTTGCGCTGGGTGCCGAATCACATGGTACCGCCACTATAGTGAATTTTTCTTTCCTGCTTTTATAAAATTTCACTGCATGCATGGTTCTGTAGTGTTACAGCCAGCCATGATGCTGTCATTGTATATTCACATTAAAATTTTTGCACCCATATGGCAGACACTCTAATGAAGAGCAGTAATGGTAATAACGAAATAGCAGATATAATGAAGTAATTTCAGGTCTCCTTTCGACTTCATTATAATGAGGTTTGAGTTAACGAGGTTCTTTGGCACTGACACCTCCAATGAAATTGACTGTGTGATAGTTAGCAAAAGTGCACTTGCAGGGGAGCAGATGACACACTGCATTTAATGCATTCAACATAGGGGTGCAGACAGGTATGCACATGCTGCAGCGCTACATCTCAGCACGGGAGTTTCAAAGAGATGTGCAAATGCTTCATATAGCAAATTCACTACCAATCTTCAGCTGCAGTATGTTTTGCTGAAGGGGATGCCAAATGCATGCAAGAAACTTACTGTAGTGAACAGGTGCCAATTTCGGGGGTCTGTACACTTTGGTCGCTTTACCTTCTGATCCCTTTTCAATGCTACCTGTTGACTCATCATCACTCTGAAAAACAATAAAACCACATAAATGATGCTAGTGTAGGGCTCATGCCATTGCTAGCACAGGTGCAATTACATAAAATAAAAAACTAAGGTGAAAAATATAGTATCCGTACTAAAATATTTCTCAAGCACCTTTTTCCTCGGATAAACATTATGTATACTTACTTCAGCTTCTAGGGCTGCAGGATTTGCCCTAAACCTCAAAGGATCATCAGCATCTGAAAAGAAAGACAAAGGCAGACTAGTACATTTTCCTTGGTGAAAAATTTTCTGCAAGTACCTTCTTCATAGCAAAAAAAAAAAAATTATCCAAGCAAGTGAACAACCTAAAATGTGGGTGTTGGTCGTCAAGTAGGCTGTGACGCGTTACAGACTGCTAGCAGGAAAGTCAATATGGGCCCAGGCGAGCGCGCAAGACTATTGACAACAACCACCGATTGTCGTCTTCTGCACCCAGGCAGTACAAACAGTTTTTATTTTTCTTATTTTTTTTCCCCATGCACAAGAACATGAACAACGAAGACTACTAGAAACCAACTGCCAGGAGCAAACCTTTTTCAATCACCGGAAAAAAATTTTTTGAGCCATACTGCTGCACAACAACACTGCTATTTCAATAAAGACCCCAGACAATGTTTCACTTTTTTTCCTTTTCTTGCAATTGTTTGCTCTAATAGGCATCTTCCTCCATTAAATTTTACCCTCCCACTGCTTTTCCTTCTTCGCTGAGCTAGTCAATTGATGAGGTTAACTGAAGAACAATGGCTGGGGCTAAGCTCCACCTCCCATAGCAATCGACAAGCACATGGCTGAGCACTAAGCTACCAGATTACATGAAAATTCAGTGACAGTGAGCCCTTAGGCTGCTGCTCGCTTGCAGTTTCTCTTCCACTAAGCCAACACTCTGCAAAAACTAAGTTCGTAGACATTCTAAAGGAGTCTAACGCCAAAAACTTGAATAAGCATGTATAAAAACACTGTGAGGGCAGTCTTTTAGTGCGAGAGGTGGCTGGAAATGCACAGCACCTTGAACTGATTGGATACAAAGAGCTTAATGCTCAATGCATTGATGCACTGCAGTCACTCAGTTTGCTGATTGGCTAGCTCAGGCACTCTACTTATGTCACAGCTTGCCAGGTCACGTATCGCTACATATGCTGCCCACAATGCAACAAGGGAGCTCCTGAATGCTCAATTAAAAAAAAAATTAAAAATACTTTGAGACCAGCACTGGTCGCAGCACTGTCTTCCGTATGTCAAAAGTTCCCAAGTGCAGTGGTAAAATCATTAGGTATACTTTTTCAGTTACAATCATTTGAAATACAGCAGGTGGTAAGGTGCTCCTGCTATATTATAAACATTTATTCACAATAGACCTCAAAAGTACCTGTAATGTCAGCGAGACAGCCAATCAGATCAGCTACATGTGCCATGTTGCTTACCCAATGCAACATGCTATGGGCAGCAATGGTTCATATTTCTATTGGTAATGCTACTGCACTCTGTAGCAATGTGCACATTTAAAGGGCAAGTAAACAAGCCCAGGCTTTTTTTTACACCTCAAAAATAAGCTCCCTCATTCATAGAGAAGGCAGCGGTCATCACATTTTGCAGCTATCCCAGCGCTAGGCACGTTGCAGCTGCTCTGTTAAAAAAAACAATAAAAAATTCCAGCAAACCTTTCTTGCACCTAACCAGTTCTCTTTGCCTGCTAAGCGATGTACCCACGCACCTCTCTTACACTTGACAAGTTCTATTCACCTGTTAAAAGATAACTCCGGCAGTTTGTTGACCATGTTCTGATATTAATGTTTTCAAATGGTACTGATAGTCCTGTAGCAGCCAGGGTGGTTCAACTTGTTCATAAACGCACCAATAATTTTACATAACCATCTGAAAGGCGTGTTCAAATCGAAACCGAAATGGGCAGACGCTTTGTGCAGCATATGCGATAACTTCACAGCCTCCACACCATCAGAAATACGGAGCTGGTGCCGGAAAAAATGACAGTGGCAAGGTCATTCGACGATGTATTAAGCTATGCCAGCTTTCCTGAACTTCAAGGCGACAGTCTGAGCACTGAAGTATCGCCATTTTGCTTTAGAAGGCCCGCAGGCTCAGGCAGGCAACGTTGAAGGTGATGACATCAAAAACATAGGGTGGCCCGCAGAAGAATCCACTAAAAAATTTTAAAATTCATTTCCAGAAAAACTAAATGACTTGCAACCGCCTGGTTTGGCACATATTATAACAGTACCGAGGAGAATACATATTGAAAATTTCATTAAGATCAGTGGACATCAAAAAATCGCCGGAGCTGCCCTTTAAGTGATGTCACTTTTTCCGCTGGGAAACTTGTCACAGCACTGAGCACGTTGCCTGCTTTTAAACCAGCAATGTTGTGACTTAAGCCGGTGTTACAAAGCTGCCGCAGGTGTGCCGCGACGGTGTGGCGCCGCCAAGTGACATGGGTTCCTCTGCTGCACGTGCGCGTGTGCTTTGTGGGTGCAAACATTTTTACTTAGCACAAAAAGGTCAGTTGCCGGGAAGAACGTCGGTTCCCGAGCCAAAGGGGTGGTCCTTTATTGACAAGAGCCCCCTGTTTGGCCATTAGGCCGAAAAGGCGACCCCGTCCGGCACACCTGGAAGTGGTTCGTCTGGAGAGTTCCCACCTTATCAGCATCGGACCACACAAACTGTTAATAGATGGAATGTCTCCGCACATGCCGTGTGATAACCGTGGTGCTGGACGCATGACGTGATCGGCTCCAGCATCGTGTCCCGGGACCTTCGGTAATTCCAGCCATGGGCAGGTCAAGTATGTTCGTTCTGGACACCTCCCATCCTCTCCCTCCTTCTTCGCCCAGGAGCCAACGGGGGAGAAGCCCGAGCATCAAAAAGCGCAAGACACAGAGAAGGAACGAATCCTTGGGAAAGAACCCTTTGAAGAGAACCCTCTTGCTAGTGGAGTCTGGCGGAACCAAGCTCCCTGTAAATATGTAAATAAACCTCTGTAAAGCTTTCTCTACCTCTGCCTCGGCTCTCTTCTCCCGAAGCCCAAGTGCCTGTGAGTTGTCATCACCGCTCTGCAACACGCTACCCGCTGGTCGGCTCATTCAGCAGGCCAGTTGCAACAACTGGATGGCAGCGGCGCGATTCGTTACCCGGAGGTCCTGACGCCAGCATGGCAGATCCTTGCGATCCGCAACGGCCTGGTGCAAGCGTACGAATAGACTGCGCTGGGATCATGGCTGTACGGTGGTGAGTGCTTAGCTTTTCTTAACCGAGATTTTATCAGGCTTTGTATTGATTTGTGTTAGCAAAGGTGGTAAGTTCAGTAGCTATTGTTCCACGTTAATCTGAGAATGGGAACATAGTATTTTTGTGTTAGTGAAGAATTAGCAGCACTTGCTGCAACCATGAACTTGAAGGCACTGAAAAAACCACTTTTGCTCGAGTTAGCTAAAAGGTTGGGTTTGGAAGTTCGGGAGCAAATGAAGCCGGAGATCATCGAGGCTATCGAGAACCTTGAGGCAGACGATGACGAGCTCTCAGAGTGTCTGGAGCTGATTGAGGAAGAAAAAAATCAGAGATGCATTGCGGAAGAAAGAAATGAGAAGTTAAAGCGCGAAGCAGAGGAAAAAAAATGAGAGACACATTGAGGAAGAAAGAAATGAGAGACGCATGGCAGAAGAAAGAATTAAAATGCTCAAAGCTTTGGCGAGTAGGCATTTGGAGACTGCGTTTGAAATGGAGCGTCTTGAACTCGGGCTGCTCAAGGCTTGAAATGGAGAGTGTAGCAAAGCATCTAGCGGAGTAGAACGAAAGCCATTCAAAATGGATGCTTTTATGCAACCATACCGCTACGGAGAGGACATAGGTTGGTACTTGGTAACCTTCGAGCAAACGTGCGAGAAGGCGGGTGTAACCAAAAGAATGTGGCCGAGATGCTTGCTAATCTTATTACCGTGGGAGGCTGCCGATATAATTGCCTGTTTGACAAAGGAGGAAGCAGACGACTACGAGCAGGTTAGGTCAAGCTTGCTAAGGAGGTTGGATGATCCCCAGTTCGAGGCAAAGCAGCAAAGCGGTAGTGCATCGGTAGAAGTAGCGCACGAAAGGTGCAGAGTAGTGGCAAGTGTGGTGCAGTTCAGGGACGAAGAAAAAGCTAGCACACGTAGCAGCAGCAGCGTGTTCATGTGGGAGGAAAACTCATCAGCGAGTACACATGACGCGCTAGTGGTTGAGGCCGTTCAAGGCCAAATTGAGTGAGACGTGGTGATGTGCCAATGGAATGCGAGCGAACCAGCTACGCCAGCTGTGGATGATTTGGCACATGCATCACATGGGAGTGTCGCGGAAACTCGTGAGATACGTGTGAGGGTAGCAGTGCGCTCGCAAGTGAAATGGAGTTATCAGCTGTTAACAATGCCCCAGTGGTAGTGGAGGCCATTCAAGGCCAAACTGAGTGCAACATGGTGATGTGCCAATGGAATGCAAGAGAAGCAGCTAGGCCGGCTGTGAATAATTTGGCACATTCATCACATGGGAGTGTCGTGAAGCTCATGCAGAAGCGTGTGAGGGTAAGAGCACGTTCACGAGAGAAAGGAAGTTATCAGTTGTGAACAATGCCCCAGTGGTACTGGAGGCTGTTCAAGGCCAAAGCGAACATGGCAAGGTGATGTGCCAATGGAAGGTTTGTGAATCAACTAGGCCAGCTGTGGTCAATTTGGCATATTCATCAAATGGAAGTGTCGCGGAAGCTCGTGCAGATACGTGTGAGGGTAAGAGCACACTCACGAGAGAAAGGAAGGTATCAGCTGCTAACGATGCCGAAGTGGTAGTCGAGGCCGTTCATGGCCAAAGTGAACGCGACGAGGTATCGTGCCAATGGGATGAGAGGGAAGCACCTATAGGCAGGCCCCAGACGATTTGGCATGTATACATAGGGAGTGCGTCGCGAGAGTGGATCTTGCCTGCGAAGTTCAAGATTATGTCAGCTCGCTAGGCAAGAAAGCCAGTGCAAGTTTAGGAGAGTACGCTGAAGCACATTGTAGGGAGGACAATGCAGGTGCGGATAGCGCTGAGGTATGCGAGCTGCGGAGCTCAGATACACCCAGCTGCATGGTTCCTAAGTGTGCTAGGCTGTCCGCCAGTCAGGAAGGCAAGAGAAAAGATCTGTTGCCTGTAAATAACTTGGACTGCGTGAATCGGTCGGCTAGCAAGAACAGTGAGATTCCTCAGGGAAAGGAAATGCGAGTGAAAGGCTCGAAAAGGAGCAGCAAGAGGAAGAGTAGACTGTAAAAAGTGGCATAGAGAGATGAATGCCGCAGGGAGTGTGGGGTGGTTGACGTCAGACTTCGGGCGAGGAAGCAAGAGAGCGAGAAAGGTGTGCTTTTCACACGTGGCGAATTGGGCTAGGACACGTGCGAGCTGGCGAGCGAGAAGGGAAAGAAAAGTGCACTATGGTCGAACACGGTCAGAGGGACATGTCATCAGCCATGGACACGTGCAGTTCTCTTACCACCGTTTTCTTCACTGTAAATTGTCGCGTGAGTGCAGGGTAAGGCCCCTTCGCGAAGCCGTCGAACAATGCCACGAAAGGGAGACTCTGGTGATGACTGTGGCGCTCTGCAGTGAGGCGAACAGGTGTGTCATCCTTCGTGCTTCCTGTTTGAGAGAAATGTTCAGCGCGTGTCCCCGGAGAGTACGGCTAAAAAGGACGAGACCAATATATCTTGTCAAATGACCTCAAAGAAGAAACTTTGGGCACTTTTGATTTTCTTGGTTGTGGGAATGGTGTCTCGTGATCTCCGCGATTAGTAGTTGTTATGTAACTTGCTGCAGGTTTTGTTTTGCAGCTTTCTCCTAGATGATCGATTTGTTTCACTAACAGTGTTTTTGCTGAGTTGATAACCATTGTGAAGAAGCAATGGAAAGTGTGTTATTTGTTAAAAGCTTAGAGACACGTGTCAGGTCGTCTCAAATGTTCGCAATGTAATCCTGGGAGAAAAGAAAAGGCTACGTTTGAAGGAGAACCGTACGACTGCAAGAGTTTTGAGTCTCGACTGTTTGATTGGCGTGTCAGTCAGGGTGTATCCAACGAGTTTGTAATAGCGGAAGTTACAATTTAGCCTATGTGCATATGTGAGCCGTAAGTGATGCATTCTTAGCGAGTTTGAGCGCGAAATGCACGCAGGAGTTATTTGTTTGTTATTTTTCTTTAAAGGGCTCCTAAACCACCCCCGACATTTTTTTTAACATTTGAAGTGAACACGTGCATCAAATTGAGAATGGCGCAATGATGAACGATGTCAAATGCGCAGTGCTACGCACCGTGCCACAAACTCGAAAAACATTTCTGTGCGCCTCGCCGGCCGTTTCCGGCATGCCAAAGTTAGCCGCGACGACACTGGGGTTTTTGGTGACGTCAGAAGAGTCCGAGCTCCGTTGATTGGTCGAAGGAGAACTTCGACTTCCAGTTAGTCTGCTAGAAAATGCACGCGCTCCCTGCCTGTTTGTTTTTCTTCGTCGTGTGTCGTTCGTGTGGTGTTCGCGTGTGCACGCTTGTGGATTCGTAACTGCGCTACGCTACGCAAGTGCAAGTCAGGTACAGCCGACTAGAAACTGCAGCAACTGTCAGAACACGACGGATAGCGCTAGCACAGTGTTGGCACAGCACCAACAAAAGATTTAACGTCGGTCCCCAGTAGCGGCAAAAACGCGCGCGTCACACCGCGCGCGGCGAGCGCTTCCGCGGCACGCGCACGTCAACAAGTCCCCACTTGTGTTTTGCGGCAAGCGGCGACGATGCAGCCAAGAGCGACCTGATGCCCAGACTCGTGTCGTTCCATTCGAAAGGTCTCGCGAAAACGTGAGCTCTAATCAGATGACTTTGTCTTTCGTAAACCATGTATGTCTCTCTAGTGCTACGGCTGGTCACGCTATCAAAAACCTGCTACTGCGAGGGTACTTCTTGCTCGGTGTCTCGTGTCTCGGTACGGGTAGGCTTAACGAAAACTGTATATAGGTGCGGGCATGGCCTCAGATTTTACGACGGCCATGTAACTTTTGCATCTCAGAGGCTGTGTATTATGGATCTAAGTTTGACGGACAGATGGCGCCACGCGTCCGCACCACCATCGGCACGCCTCCGCAGCTCGCTTCTGATTGGTGCTTGTTTCGCGGCAGCCGCAAAAAAATGAGTCTCGACGCATTCGAGCATCTGCCGCGCGTTGCTGCCGCTTTTCACGAATCTCACCGCTCACGGCAGCAACGCACTTGTTTTTGCCGCTAGTGGGGACCGGCCTTTACGCGAACGTGGGAGTCCGGCGGAGGCGCGTCAACCATAAGTGGGCTGCGCGTCATCGGCGATGTGTGTCACGTGACATTCGGAGGAGCACTCGGCGAGGAGGTGGCACCGGCAAGTGGCTGGTTTCGCGCAGGAGAGAGCGAAACAAGCAAGTGTCGCGTTTTAATAATCAAACGCATGTAACTCCGCTATTTCACCACCATTTCAAAAAATTCTTGCGGCTACGTGTTCGTTGCGGACATTGGCACAAAAGCAACACCACAACTTAATTTTGACCTCTGGGTGGCTTAGGGGCCCTTTAACGAAGGTGTCATGTTTGGACATTAGCAAGGATAGCTATACTGCGGGAGTCGTTTATGTGAAGAGTAGGCAATGCATTCTTAGTGAGTTTGAGCGTATAATGCACGCGGGGAGTTATTTGTTTGTTGCTTCTCAGATGTCCTGTGTGGACATTAGCAAGGATAGTTATATTGCGGAAGTCACAGATGTTAAGTATAGGGTTTGTGACCGCAACGGCTAGAGCGAGTTTACATCCGTGGAGTAGGAGCTTGTTCAGCTACTAAGTGTGACGGCGGATGTCGAATGTGAAGTGTTTAGGATGTTTTGCTGTATATGTTTGTAATTGTTCATCTAGAGTGCATTTGTGTACTCAGCCGTAGCTCTAATACAGCATGACAGTTTTGTTTTGTCGACGCACAGGAAGACGACAATTCGTTTGGTCGGCATGGAATTTGGAGAAAAAGAGCCTCAGATTCATGTGAGATGCGATTCAGGAGAGAAACACCCAATATGATGTGCTAGACGTAAACTGATGATATGGTAGGAAGCGTACAGCGCTTCACAGAAAGAATGCGTCAGTATGGTAAAGGCAGTATGAAAAATTTGCATGTTAGCTCGCGGGTTCGGAGTTCATAATTCAAGCGAACCATTGTCCTCTCGGGTGGTTGAAATGTCCTTTAAGAACGGCTGACTACTGCGCTGGAGCTTGCCACTGTTGCTGTACTATTTAGAATTTTTTTAAAAAAGGGCAAATTGAATGGCAATGCTGATGGCTTACATCGCTGCTTCTTGGGAACTCGATGGTGTCGGGTACTCTTGCTTGGGTAAATTGCTTTTTTTTATGTGTGTAAAGCTTAGGTTTACTATTGTACTTTTTTGTTGTTGTGTGGCATCACAACTTGTGCTTGTGTGTCAGAGGAGCCAATTTCAGGTTGTTGTAATTGCTGCTGTAATGAGTAGGCATAAAAGGATTTTGATTTGGGGAAAAGTCTGGTGGGTCTCAGGGAGAGAGTCCGGGTGCTTGCCTGCTTTACGGTTGTGGTTCTCGTGTAGTTGGCTCAGATGCAGTCTTTCTGGAGAAATTTATATGCAGAGCAGAGAACACTCCTTGGACAAGATGTCTGGGACCGGAGATGGCAGAGCAGAGCTGCTTGGAGTCAGCGCATCATCGTCTTCTGCAACGACCTCTCCCCTCAAGGGTGTTGACCCTTGTACATCAAGGTCTCAGCCCGCCGCAGAGGAAGCTGCTACAAAGCTGCTGCAGGTGTGCCCGCAACGGTGTGGCGCCGCCAAGTGACATGGATTCCTCTGCCGCACGCGCGTGTGCTTTGTGGGTGTGAATGCTTTTACTTAGCACAAAAAGAAGGTCAGTTGCCAGGAAGAACATCAGTTCCCGAGCCGAAGGGGTGGTCCTTTATTAACAAGAGCCCCGTTTGGCCATCAGGTCGAAGAGGCGATCCCGTCCGGCACACCTAGAAGTGGTTCGTCTGGCGAGTGCCCACCTTATCAGCATCAGACAGCACAACCTGTTAACAGATGGAATGTCTCCGCACGTGCACGTGTGATAATGGTGGTGCCGGCCGCGTGACATGATCGGCTCCGGCATCGTCTCCTGGGACCTTCGGTAATTCCAGCCATGGGCGGGTCAAGTACGTTCGTTCTGGACACCCCCCATCATCTCCCTCCTTCCTCACCCAGGAGCCAACGGGGGAGAAGCCCGGGCATCAAAAAGCGCGTGACCCAGAGAAGGAACGAATCCTCGGGAAAGAACCCTCTGAAGAGAACCCTCTTGCTAGTGGAGTCTGGCAGAAGCAAGCTCCCTGTAAATATGTAAATAAACCTCTGCTAAGCTTTCTCTACCTCTGCCTCGGCTCTCTTCTCCCGAAGCCCAAGTGCCTGCGAGTCGTCATCACCACTCCGCAACACGCTACCCGCTGGTCGGCTCATTCAGCAGGCCAGTCGCAACACCGTAACAGCCAGCTGCCCAATGTAGAAGAGGAGAATAGGACACACTGCTCGGAGAAATTTACCATGACAGTCTTCAATGCTTTCTAGCTTTTTTTCCCCATGCAAACAATCTGCAAAAACTAAGAACTTGCGGTTGTGCGGGTGCTGCAGGTGTTGTTGCGGGTGCTGCGGTTGACATCTAGGCTCACTAAAAGTGTTGCGGCTGATATCAACACTCCCTAAAAGGATTTCTGTGGAGTATCAGCATGACATCAAAGGCAAGCTGGCCACTACAGTGTTGCATACTAGAGAAGCGAGGACCTCTGGGAAAGGGCATTTCCTGCAGATATCAAGAATGTGAGTGCATTGCCACTGCGATAAATGACTGGTTTGACTGGTGGGATGTGGCCTGTGCTTCATTGGACCTCGCCAAGAAGGAGGGCAGGACTTGTGTTTTAAGGTCAGTGCAAATAGAGGAGAAATTGCTCTAGAGCCTGGGTGCGGCGTACATCCATTTCGCTCTTTGCGTAACCCCATTTTTTATAAATACAGTGGAACCCCGTTCATACGTTTTTCAGCGGACAGCGGGGAGAAAACGTAACAACCGGGAAAACGCAATAGTGAGGAAAGCTCCCAAAATGAATGAGAACAGGGCCGCTTTGATTTCAAACAGTTTATATCAGCAAGGTGAGCCATCTAGGTCGCCGACCGATAATCCGGACAGCCGCGCGGTACCGCTAGTGCCAACATAGGCTTATTGTGTTAAAACTGGCCGATATTTCGGACGGTTTCTAGCTCTAAATTCGATAATTCGGACTGAGGTTTAGTTCCAGCGTGACGCGCCAATTTTGGAGGCAAGTCACCTCGTCACTGCGATCACCGCATCCTGTTCCGGCACCCCGCGCGTGGTTTGTGATTGCGAGTACGGCTGGTTGGCTGGTCGCGTCGGGTCCGCGATCGCTCGATAGCGCTTCCACGTTCCGTCTTCAGTGCTTGTTTACCGTATTTACCCGCATAATTTGCGCACCCCTGACACTTAGCCAGCAATACAAAAAAAAAAAAAAATTCCTCGTATATTTTGCGCTCGCCGTCCGGCCTGAACCAGCTCGCCGGCGAGCGCACGGACACACTTTGGACAGTCGCGCGGCCGCGCCCCTCGCTGCGCGGGTGAGCACGGTCATACGCAAAAGGGGCTGCGAGTGCGATGTTCCTTTTTCCGATTCTTTTCTCCGGAAGCCCCCAGAGCCCAAAGTACGGTCGCTAGAATAAAAGCACTCGAGTGGGGGCAACGAAAACGGCTGAATCAGAGATCAAACGCGCCGGGCCCATCTCCGTCGCTCGGAGGCGATAACATCACCTCTGTCGGATCGCCTGCCGTCGAAGCGGGGAGGAAACGCCCCGCCCGTCTTTAACGAGCACGAAAAGACGCAAAGGCGGGAGGGGGGGGAGTGTCGCCTGGCTGCCGAGCGATCAGCATGGCTGCCGAGATAGCGCTGGCGCTATCTTGGCAGCCATCAGCGGGCTGTAAAATCAAAATAGCGATGCCCGGGCGGGTACGGCGTGCCAGGTTGCGACGCATCATGCGGGAACACGCCCACAGTTGCGACGTAGCAGTGGGGTTTGCAATACATGGGACCCTATGGGAGCTGTGCCGGGACCGATGAAAAACAACGTAACAGCCGGGAAAACGCAGCAGTGAGGAACGTAACAGCGGGGTTCCACTGTAACATGTAAATATTCTCTGCTTCTCTCATATAGTAGGAGTGTGGCTGTGCAACCTTTGTATATGTTGTATATGGTTTTCACGTATACGCCAGGTACCCCTTGTCGACGTAGAGCTTCTAGAACTGCTTGTATTTCTATGGAGCCAATCCGATCAGGAGAGGTGTGAGACAGGGAGATACGATATCCCCGATGCTATTCACTGCATGTTTAGTGAAAAGTATTCAATCACTGCATTCTCCCAGTACTAACGTACAGTGCAAAAACGTGGAGGATAACGAAAAAACAAGAGATGAAACTAAGGAGCACGCAACGTGTGATAACGCTAAGAGATAAAAAACGAGCGGAATGCATCAGAGAACAGACAGGAGTAGCCGATATTATATCAATTAAAAGAAAGAAGTGGACCTGGGCAGGACATGTCATGAGGAGGAAAGATAACAGATGGACAGTAAGAGCGATGGAATGGATACCAAGAGAGGGAAAACCCAACAGAGGCAGGCAAAAGGTTAGATGGAGCGATGAAATTAAAAAGTTTGTGGGCATAAAGTGGAACCAACTCGCTCAGGATAGGGTGGATTGGAAATCCTTCGTCCTGCAGTGGACCTAAACAGGCTGATGATGATGATGTTTTCCTAGTGTCATTACACCTTCTTTGTTATTGTTCTCCCAACTCTGGACTCACGTTTATCAACCCAAAGATCTTGCCATGCTACCGAGTGGGGTCTGGGTTCAATGCAATCCTGCACCATGACAGCACTATGAAACTGTCCCTGGGCCCTGCAGACTTGCAGTTTTTGATTCACAGCTGTCACACATACCGGTGAGTAGTGATGATTTGCTAATCTCGTGTTGCGCTGCTGAAGTGGAGCAGAGCTGATGACAGGCTATGCCTACACCCCTCTGTGGTGAAGAGTAGGTGGTAGGCCAAGCGAGAAACAAAAACCGGCAGAAGCAGCTTCGAGAAGGTTGCTCTATCCGCTGTCACTTCATTACTTCAGCATTTATTCACAAAATTCTTGTAGCATCATGCTCACATCATACACGTGCACTTTTACTTTTCCAATAAAAATTTTGGACCTTGGGGGTGTTTTTGCAGGACAGGCTTGTTGAACCAGTAGTACAAGTCCTTGGTGTCGTTACGACCGATCTAAGCACCCTGAGTAAGGTGTGTAAATATTACAAGGCTTTAAAGGCCTCATAATAATTACACATCTTACTGAGGGTGCTTCGATCAGCCTCATGTCACAGAGGACTTGTGGTACTGGCTCATCAAGTTTATCATTAAAACTGTTTCAGGTTCCCGTCAATCCACTCAAGCTGGTTTCGTAAAAATGTTCCAAGACACCTCTCAGCGCCACTGCATGATCTACTCAAACTCAAAAGAAAAAAAAAAAAAACATTCGTTTACTAGCCTACTACAATGCCGTTTACGATTTATCAGTCAGATATGTAGCAGCAAAAAAAGCAACTTAAAGATGAGACTTACCCATAGTTCCATGAGTAGCTGTTTTGACGAGTTTGTCAACCTGGTACTTCAGTTTCTGGTCAATAGGACGAATTCTCTCCAGGATCTACAATATTGAAAGCATACATAGCAAAATAAGAAAGAAAATACTACCTGCAATACAAGATAATGAAATAGTGAAATG
The DNA here is from genome assembly GCA_013339685.2 of Hyalomma asiaticum. Lineage (NCBI taxonomy): Eukaryota > Metazoa > Arthropoda > Arachnida > Ixodida > Ixodidae > Hyalomma > Hyalomma asiaticum. Next base: position 216,927,741 of record CM023481.1, read on the forward strand.
ACCTCACTGTTATAGTAGTTTATTTATGCTACCTCTATTCGTGATATGTCACCAGAAGAGAATGACGAAGTGCACGTGCAAGTGAACTGACACTTCTGGCAAGAGCGCGCCTCCTGCGTCGAATGCTAGCCACTGCTTGCGCCAACACCTGAAGGACTGCGTCTATAATGTTCCTTTCCCTCGAGTCAGCATAAATTGTCGACAGCCACTCACGGCTATACAGATACAACAATTCCAATGGGTGTTGGTATTCATACCCTTTAGTACATGGGTTCTCAAAGTGCGTTCCGTGGAACCCCTGGGTTCCGCAGGCTCCTCCTCGGGGTTCCGCCACGCAATAATGTAATTTCCTCTGTTCCGTGTCCTCTAAGTGGCTAAGACGGTGAACAAAAAGCACATGATCTAAACGCCTTTCATTACGTGCCCTACTGTAAAGAAAAGGTATTCGCAGCGCATACTACGGGCTGACCAGATAACTTAAGGCTAGCCTCCAGTGAGACAGAGCCACACATCGATTTCGTGGTACAGAAAACTGACATTAGCTGCATGTACAGAATGCAGGTCCACTCCCTGAAATAACCTTTTAAAATTATTTCAGGGAGTGCCCTAAGGGAGTGCCCTAAGCCCTTACCCTAAGCTTTTGGACTCACCACCACATAAACGTGGCACAGATGACTGGACACCAGCGTCCGTGGAGGGAGCTGGGTTAATTAAAGGGCACTGACACCAAAATTTCGCTGCTAAGATAGCCTGCGGGATCGATTTTCGTGGACATACAGATGTCATCTACGAAATCTCAATGGCGAACACAGCTCCGAAGGTAATTAAAATGAATATTGAAGTTCGCATGTGCAATCAAGCGCCAGACGCCGTACATCGCGGCATCGACAACCGCAAAGGTGACCTGAAGGGGACCCCCAACTTCCGCGACGTCACCACGGCAGCCGAGCTCCGACAGTGAAGCTAGCAATGATGACGTCATAGCCGCCATTGCTTATTCGCTGCGGCTGTGTTAGTAGACTGCCGGCAACGCCAGACCTCAAGAAAATAGTTGCCACCCAACAACGATGACAGCAACAGCGACAACAACGCGCAGGACGTGCGACAGGCGAAAGAAAACGAGCACGCGGCGGTTGTCGTGCGGAAGTGTGTCACAGTTATGTGTGCTCACGTGGTCGAACTCGTTTACTCCATTGCGAGCGCTAGATGGCGCCAGTTGCACCTGGCGCCTTGTCGTTTTTTGAGCTCTCCAAAACCAAAACTGAAACTAGTGGGTAATAAACAGGCCGTAAATAATTATCTGATGCGCGCTGCAGCAAATGATGTGCCGTTTTATGGCTAACAGGTCCCCAGCTACGTATCGCAGTGAAAAAACAGCAGGCAAAAATTTTCGTGTCAGTGCCCCTTTAAAACACCTTCGAGCTTGGGCAGGGTTCCTTGGGACAAAGTTGCTTGAGAACCCCTGCTTTAGTATATGAAGTACTGTATTTGCATGATTTTAACACGCACCTTTTCTCCTGTAAAATGAGCCTCCAAAATGCCTGTGCATTACAATTGAGTGCAAAACTGGAACCATGTTTGCGGCATTCATAAAAGCCTCCCAGTAGAGGGGTCAGATGTGGTGACATAGCCATCGCAAAATGGCGGCAGAGTGCATTATGTTGCAAGTTCACAATATTTGGTTCTGTTCTAGACTCCCACCAGTTTGTACGGTATTTGTTCCGAATTGCGCGCAAATGGTAGTGCACCAGTATTATTATAAACCTAATTTCAAAAGAAAGGTATTCTACGCACTGAAGATACAGCAGAGACCATTTATAACGTAACCACGTATAGTGCAGGACCGGCTATAATGCAGTCTTTTCTGACTCCCGTTTACCCTCCCATAGAACGTAATGTATAAGCATACCGCTTACTGTGCAGCTCGTGAGATGAAAGACCGTTTATAATGCAGCTGCCGGGAAATCAGCGAACAATTGAGGTAGCCAGCAGGCTTCACAATGGAAGTGGGCTGCCCGACAAGAGTGCAAGCGGAGGGAAGAAAAAAAAAAGGGGGGGGGGGGCCACGGCAGCAGCGCGTCACAGGCATGCCCTGTGAGGATAGGATTGCTAAGACGACAAAGAATGCTGCTACGGCCGTTTGTCAGCTTCTAACGCGCGCTTCGTACGAACGCGCGCCTGCGATCACATGATGTCCGCGTTACCGGTGTTTGTCCCATTTTTTTTTTTATCATTTCACGCGCACTGCCCTTGAATCACCCCGAAAGCGCGATTCACCCGATCCCTGTGTTGTCAAGGGCAAGCTTCCCGTGCGACGCGCCGCCCGCGACCCCACAAACTAGGCCTAACGAGCGCTACCTCTTCGGTGCTGGCTGCAGATAGGGTGCCGCAGGCGACTGTGGTTCATGGTGGCCGCATTTAAAACACGGATGAATCACTTCGACAACGGAAGCGAAGGCATGGATGGCAGGTGCACCACTCAAATGGCGGTTTGCGATCGCTACGTTTTTGCCATCGCGCACGCGACGGACATAAATCTTAGAGATATCAATTTTTTTCTTTTCTTTTTTTTTTAAATGGGTGAAAGCAGCCCGGTCGAGCGCTTCGAATGTCTAACACGTGCCGCTACCTGTTCGACATATTTTACACACATGTAGACATTGAAAAATGTTGTTTTGGTTATAGTGCGGTACCGCTTATAGTGCAGGTATTCGCGATTCCGGCGACTTATGTTATAAGCAGTCTATGCTGTATTCGTGTCACTTCACGTGCCAGAGGCCTGCAACCATGAGTACCATATTTACTCGAATATAACGCACACCTTTTTTCCGATAAAACAGGTCCAAAAATCATATGCACTTTAGAATCGAGTGCGAACCAACGACACCATTACCATCCGTCAGCATCAAAATGGCCACCTACTATGCATTTCAAGCGCTGTGAAACTGTCACCGGCGAAACAACGAACTAGGAGCGCAGCGGTCTTTGGTGCGTACAGTTTCTGTAATTCTTATGTCGCTGCCGGTCTCACGCGTAACGACGCCACGACATACATGATATGTAGGCCAATGATACTGGCTGCGCCAACTTGGTCGTCTTGCGGCCAACCAAAGTCGCTATGTTGCCGATGCAATCTCAGACGCCCAGCTGCGGCAGCTCTCCGTAGCATTCGCAAGTGGCCGTAACAGGAGAATAGATGTTTCCCATCATCGCAGACAAAACGGCTCATCATCGCATTTCTCCCTCATATCTGCGCTGAGCCTGAGCCTCTCAGTCGTGCGTTCTCCATGATGTCCGAGATTGCATCGCGGCAATCTCGGGACACCATGTCCTGACGATGCTTAGGCATATCTAAGCCAGCTTGCGCAACACGCATGGCAGCACGTGGCAGCAGGTGTGAGGGAACTGCCATAGCACAGAGGAACGCAGCACTGTGAGTAAATGATGTTATCGCCGCATGCACGCGGCTATGTCCGGCAACGTGCGGCAGTTTCATCGGAAAGCAGGGGTTATGAATTGGTGCGAACGTCTTCGAGACACTGCGGATCAAGTGAGTGGGAAAGCCACAGTGCAGCCGTTCGAGAGACTGCAGGGGTTCAAAGTTGGCAGTGCGTTTACTATGAGAGTGCGTTCATTACGTGAGTATGGCATTTGTTTTTATGAATGTGAGAAGGCTGATTACTAGGAACTTTTTTCCCCCTGTGTCACGAAAAATGGGTGCATGTTACAAACAATGTTTCACTCTCTCTCTCTTTTTTCTGTCGTGAAAAATGGGTGCACGCTACAATCGAGGGCACGGCCGAATCGAGTAAATACGGTAATGCCAGTGTCATATCGGCACTCTTCATCGCGGTCAATGCCAATCCGCATCCTATTTTTTACAGCGATCGATGATGGTTGCAGCTACATAGTACAGACTAATCCGGATTGACTTAGGCGTTGACGCCAGCCATATCAAAATGTGCAGGTCACGATTACAAGTGCCCATGTGCTACAGGTATAATGTAAACAAAAAGAGCACTATGACATCCAGCTGCAAGTTGACAGGGAAAAATTTCTATAGATAAAAATTGGAAAAATAACCGCAACTCGAAGACAACCTTGCTGGCTTTCCTCAGCAACTCCTTGATTGCCGAGCTTCTCACGCTAACGAGCAGTGTGATCAAAGCGTGTGCGTAAGTTATCTCAATGCAATAAAAACTAGAGCTGTGCGAATAGCAAAAATTTGAGTGCGAAGAAAATGTGAATATATATGTTCAAGTGCAAATCGAATAGAATATTTTTCAAATAATTTTCTAATATTCCTTTACTTATACCATGTCAAGTTGTGGAGAAATGTTCTGCTGGACATGGCAAAAAGATTTGTTGCATGACTAGTGTACTACTGCCAGCGCCATTCCAAAGTCCTGAGGAACAGTCCAACAGAGAATTGTGCAACAGAAAGCTGAGCTAACTTTGCCGCAGTACGAGAGTGTTAACTTCGCCGCAGTGCGCGGGGGTTAGCTTCGCCGCAGTACATGGGTGTTATGCGGCGAAGCAAACTACATGCAAGAATGGGTTAATTGACATGCGACATAGTGTTTTTTTTCCCACTTAATTACCAACTTCGAATAGTTCAAATAGTAAAATTTAAGTTCAAATCAAATCGAATAGCAAATGCTATTTGAAAATTATTCAAAATATCAAATATTCGCACACCCCTAATAAAAACGGATCGCAACAGAAAAGGAAGTACTGGAAGAAAAAGTTTCTTATTCTGTAAAGGCAAGTAAGACTCATCTCTTCTGAACGCCAACACAGTGGCATACCAAAGGGTCTTTTTCAAAGTAATACATTCAGGTGCATTTTCATTCTGAATTTTCAAAAATTGCGTGCGTGTTAGATTTGTGCAAATATGGCAATTATGGCCAGAAGCACAAATTTATTTAAGTTCTTGGATATAGCATTTAGGTTTTTGCTTATACGTTCTTTGTGCAGAAAGCTACCCTAATCTTAGCTACCATAACCCATGTAATAAAGGCACATAACCAAGAACAGTAGCACTCTATAGTAGGACCAGGACTGAATCTCCAGTTCTCCCATAACTTGCATTTCAAGTCTAAAATGCACCTGTATGGAGCATTCTGCTCAGCATGCTCTGAACCCAAATGCAGCCAAACACAACTTTTTTAAAAAATGTTACTCATCACAGCACAAGGAGTACATGAGCGTACAGACTTGCAGGTAATCAACTTCACCCAAAGGCAGAGCTGCTCAGCATCAGCGAAGAACATTTTATAGAAATAAGGGTTCTGAACAGGAACTGAACCTTAACTGAAAACCATACACGAATCAGAATTTTGGCTGGAACTGAACCCAAACCAGAACAGATATTCTCAGAATGTGCTTAAACCTGAACCAAAAAAACGGTATTGGTTAACGGTTCGGAACAAAGCGGTTCAAATAGCTGTGGTGCCACGATTGGCACCACAGCCTCATCACTGCGATTCATGCAGCCTTTCTCTCTGTTGGCGTTTATTGGTTTATTTGGTTGATTCATTTATTATTACTGTCGTCCCTTCATTTCCCACTGCAGTGGTCTAGTGGTGCTCGAATGTGGACCCCAAAGATGTGAGTGCAAACCTGGCCGCGCGGTCGCATTTCGATGGAGGCAAAATGCTAAGGGCTGTGTACTGTAATCACGTGGCTAGAACAGATTTCGAAACCATCAGCACAAGCGACTACTCCAGTTGGCAAAACTGCACAGAATGAGGGGCGAGCAAGCTCACTTGTGATGGCACCAATGGCAGCAGTGATACCAACCTAAGTCACAGCTTTTACCCTAGATTGAGCCTCAGTAAATCCCTAAATTATACTAAAAATCCCTAGTCATTTTCATGCCATGAATTTGGCTAATTTGCCTTTAAAGAACCCAAACACAATTAGCTCTCTGGCTCATTTGTTCCTAGTTTGGTTGGAGGTAGAAATCGGCTCATTAAAGGGTCCCTGAAACGTCTTTTTGACATTGCGTCACCGACTAGGCAACACAATTGTGAAATCATTCACGCCATAAATAAAGCGAAGCATGACGTGCTAAGGCAGCTATGAGCTTATTTCTGTCGCCTTCCTCCTTACCACTGCTGTTCCTCCTCAACTCGATCAGCTGCGGAGTGCGCGCTAGCGACGACTGTGCCTCCCGCATCATCCGCTCTGCCGAGCCCTCCGGAGCGACAGCGCCCCGATATCTTTACTGAGGTCACCGGCCTCGGCAGTGCTAGCCTCTGTAATAGAGCACAGGTGACTCGTGTGTACGCCGCCAGATGCCGCGACAATACCGTTGGCTCAAACGAAGGAGCACGTTGTAGGAGCACGCTGTTTGCAGTTAGAGAAAATTACGTGCACGTCACTGGTTACGGGCCAATCAGCGGCCTCCCATCCGTCGTTCAATAGGAGGGGGCTTTTGAAAATGCATTTCGGCGAGCTACTGCGATCTTTTGCGATGCGCGTGTTCAAAACCGTATTGTAAATTACACACTTTATGCAGAGCGCCGAAATCTGTCCTCTAATGATTCGAATGACTCGCTCTACGGGATCACCATGTTTGTACAAAATCGTCAAAACCGTTTCAGGGTCCCTTTAACTGCAACTGCTGCTCATTTGGCACATTTGCTGTGGTGTCAGGGTGTCTAGCAAATTGCAGAATTCAATTTCCCTGACTTTTCCAGGTTTTCCCTGACCATTTTAGCTAAAATTCCCTGACTTATACAACAGACACCATTTTGTGGAAATGGTCCGTGAAGCATATTTCATTGTAGAGGAAAACATTTATTGCAACTGCCTTCATAATCAACTAGGGTTTGAGAGAGTTGATCTCGTCTTGAAGAATGGAAGCTTCAAGTTGCGCTTCACTGAGCAGCCTTTGCTTTTTTTCTTGTAGTTCTTTAATCAGAACTGCTGCTCTCTTTTTCTTCTTCTCCAATTCAGTTGTTTCATCTCGCTCTCTCTTCTTTGTTTGCAGCTGCTCCCTGTAGACACTGTAGGCACTGCGAACTGTCTTCACCATCATGTCGGTAATGTCTACTTGAGCGACGCCACCTGCTGCCAAGACCGCATCATGCACTACTCTCTGTGCCACAAGAAAATCCTCTTTCAAATTCTCAACAAGGCACTCCTTCTTGACAGAAAAGCCTCTCTCTACCGCACCGTTGCCGTGAGATAAGCACACGGCAAGTTTCACAAAAAGCTGCAGCTCCTTGTGATCCTGGGAACGTATGTTTGTCCACAGGGTATCCAGCCTCTGTTGCTTCCTGCCAAAATTTGCCAGCTGTGCCTGTGTACTGCTCTCTGAGCACACCTTCACGTAGGAGCGATGGGCTCGCTCTGCTTGCAAGCCGGTCATCCAGTGGCGCTCGGAAAGTACTTCAAGTGCCAGCGTAAGCCGCCTGGGGCCAGCCTCCAAAGACAATGCACAGACAGGGTCCAAACAGCCTGCACCCACGGCCAACTTGTACTTAAGCGGCGCTCTCCACCACTTTCTATGCACAAGCCTTGACAAATAATATGCAGCATTTTTTTTTAGTTCATTATTGCAAGCTGTGACAACTTCTTGTTCTTGCGGAGCTCGTTTTTTTTCCGAAAACCCAAGGCCGAATGCGGCTACATTTACTGCATTTTCTGGTATGCTTACGTCTATCTTCATCAACTTGGCGATCGTGTCGGCAGCATCGAGAACTTCCCGTTTTACAATTCTCGACAGCAGTGAACGCAGAATACTCTCTAGTGCTGCTGAAAGGAATGGAACCATCGGTTTATCCGTCTGGAATTCACGCAGAAAGGTTTCCAATTCCTCAGCAATAGAAAGAGCAAAAGCTAGCTTTGCTGACAAGACCTCATCGGACAAAGCTTCTTCAACCACTTTGTAGCTTGAGCATGTTGGCCTCTTGTGCTCTTTTTCTTTACACTGCTGCACAAATACAATGAGGTGTGGCAGAATCTCCAGTGCCCTACGGATTAAAGTACTGTTTTCCAGCCACCTCACTGCACAGAACTTCATGTGAAATTTCGAGCACCCCGTGAGGCTGACGAAGTCAACGCGACGTGCAGGAACACTTTTGAACAGGTTGTAGGCGCTTCGAAGAAATGATACCAAATCCCAGCCAGATGCAACGTGGCCAGCTTTATAAGCACCATTGATTACATGGAGGCCACAGCTTCCTATGTCGAGGATATGGCTCTCACCTGACTCGCGAAGCTCTTTCTTCAGAGGACACAAAAACTTAAAATTGACATTTGGCCCATCCATGGACACTTGCAGGATTTTGGATCCTTTGATTTCCTGCACCGCTTTACGAAAAGCTGACGCCAAGTCTTCAGCGCATGTGTGACCCAAGAAACAAGACGTCAGGTAGCGAGTCTTCACGCTGTCGTCAGCAACATCCCAGTATCTAATGAGAACAACCATTTGCTGTTTCTGGGTGACCTTGTTCAGCGCCTCGTCGAAACAGACTACCAGGTAAGGCACATTGACAAGGCTCGACAGCAACATATTGCGAAAGTACGGCGCAATGCCATGACAAATGGTGTAGCCTACCTTGTCTTTACCCAGCTGAACTTTTGCAGCCACCTCAGAAGTGGAAAACATTAGTGGAAAAAGTGCTGCAGATGCTGCCGGAGAACGAAAGGATCCATGTGTCATTATGGTATTGAGACACCAATTATTTCTGCTTTAGTCACGTTGTTCTTAAACAAAAAAAACCACACACCGACACTTGCACAGGAGCTGTAGTCGCTGCAGCTTCGGTAGCAGCAGGCGCAGATCCAGCGCTACTGCTAGGCGAGGCGTCCGTCGGGCTGTTAAATAATGATAATAAGCACTCTTGAGAAAATTCAATGCAGCAATGTGCTTCTTGCTAGAGGCATGACTTGAAACAGCTCTGTGACCCATGTTGCTCAGCAAAAACATTTTCTGGCAAACTGTACACACGGCTTCGTGCGGATCATTTTCCACAGGCGTAATCCAACTTGCATAGTCGAAGACACTTGGGTTCGCCCAGTCCGCATTAAAGGAACACTTCTTGCCTCCTGACATCTTCGATGAAAAATATCTTGCGGCGCGCGACACCGAAACGCAGCACTGATAAGCAGTGCGCGACACTGATACTCGCGTCTGAAATGCTGCAGGTCCGACGGATTTCTTCTCTCCGGAATATGTCGTCACAGAAATACCGTATTTACCCGCATAATTTGCGCACCCCTAATATTTAGCCAGCTTTGCAAAAAAAAAAAAAATTCCTCGCATATTTTGTGCTCCCCGTTCCCAGCTCGCCGGCGCGCACGCACGGAGAGACAGCCGCGCGGCCGCGCCTCTCGCTGCGAGTGCGGTGCCCCCTTTTCTCCGGAAGCCCCCAAAGCCCAAAGTACGGTCGCTAGAATAAAAGCATGCGAGTGGGGGCGACAAAAACGGCTGAAGCAGAGATCAAACGAGCCCGGCCTATCTCCGTCGCTCAGAGGGCGGATGTGATAACATCACCCCGATCGGGACATCTGCCGTCCATGCGGGGAGGAAAGGCCCCGCCCGTCTTTAACGAGCATGAAAAGACGCGAGACGGGGGGGGGGGGGGGGCGTGTTGCTCGTCTGCCGAGATAGCGCTGGCGCGCCCGCTATCTCGGCAGCCATCAGCGGGCGCCGCCACTCGTAAACACTTCTACGTGCTGCGCTCTCAACGCGAAAGGACTGCGAAAGGTGTCCCTGGAGCAGCCGTATTCTCTTACACCAACGTTTTGCAGTGTTACGCGAGATCGTCTCCAAAGGAGTTACTGCGCTAGTTGCATCATATTACACGTTATTTCAAACGTGTTCGCGAAATATCCACGTAATTTGCGCACCCCCTTTTCGGAGCTCTAAAATCGCGAAAAAAAAGTGCACAAATTACGCGAGTAAATACGGTATACGGATATGTTCACCTCAAATCACAGAAGCACCTAGTCGCGGACAACGTTGCGTACCACAATTCGCACTACGCAGGAACTCCGGGAAAACGTCCGCGAAAACGCAAAGCTCACAATTGACAGTTTCAGTCGTAGTACAGCCTAGTCGCACTGTACAACCACAGGCTATGGTACAACAAAGAGACGTTGCCATGCTGGGGCAGGATCTTATAAGGGTTCCAAAAGTGGACTGGTCCACTAGCCCACGCGTGGTTGGGTAAAACCGCGGCTGCGTCAGCAAAAGAGCAATGGTGACCAATCAGGCGAGGCCAAGTGAACCGGTCCACTTCGGGAACCGTTATAAGATATCGCCGCTGGATTTATTACGTATGGCTTGTCGTGGCTCGGCTCAATATGCTACGTTACCCTGCCACTGCAGCACTGACCTCTACTAAAACTAATTTTAGTAGAGGTCAGTGCGTGAAAACGATGGCGCAAAAATAGGTGACGCCGAAAACATGCCGTTTTCCACTTCGATTATGTAATTCTGGCTCTTGACGTCGTAAGAAAGCATTGCCTTCAATATTCGCTACCAAAATGCATCGCCTCCAAGATTTGCTACCAAAATGCATCGCCTCCCAGATTTGCTACCAAAATGCATTGCCTTCAAGATTCCCTACATAAAAAAGAAAAAGCATACTGAGCGTGGAATTCGGACACCTCCTATCGTCTTTCTATGGAAATTTCATTCCCCTGACGCTAGCATTTCGTCCAAAGCGATCGGCTGTGCGAGTCATTAGTAGTGCGGGCAAGGCCCAGGACAGTTTTCCCTGACGTGTCTCGCTTGATTGACGAATTCCCTGACAATTTCCCGACTTTTCCCGGTGGCTAAAAATTCCCTGACTTTTCCCGGTTTTCCCGCTCGCTAGACACCCTGCGTGTGCAAGTGGCTATACATGGACTTTAGTGTGCACAACAGATCTGCATACAGCACCATGTTTGGAGAGCCGTCAGAGATCTGTGCTCTTTTTTCATGATGGCATTTGATTTCTGGATGCCCATGTTTGCAGTCAATGTTGCATGATCTGCAACTGAAATAATACGTGTCCCGTTTTACCGCTAGGTGGAAGTTTTGTATTTGGATCAGTTTACAGACAGGAAGCTTATAGATAAGTGTGCTGTGCTTCCCCTACAGAGGCCTTCTACTCCTATTCTTGATCTACAGTGAACTCCCGTTAAGACGAACTCGGTTATAACGAATTCTCGGATATAACGAACAAAATGGGTATGTTTGTTTGGTTTCCCATAGACTCAATGCAAAAGAAATCCTCTTAAGACGAACCCCCTCACAGGTAACCTTCTGTTAAGAAGAACTTTCCCAGTGCTGTGGACAGCCTCCCCAAGTTTATTGTAGAGGGCCCCAAGCACTGGGCACCTGGGTTCTTTTGTTGTCTCCCCACTAAGGAGAGTACAAAAGAACCAAAGACTAAGTAAGCAAAGCCACTTAGGTGCCAGCAATAAAACTACAGAGTTTTATTGTTGGGGACCCCAAGTGCTAGGGGCACCCTGCCTTCTTGGGCCCTTTTATTCTCCCCACCTCCTCTTCAGCACCTACAGGGAGAGTACAAAGGAAAACAAGGCAAAAGAATCCAAGAGGGCTTGCACAGAGACTCTGGGTACTTCAATAAAGTCGCCCCCTAGTAAAGCAGAGGTAAAGCAAAGCACAACAAAACAAAAAGGGAGGACATGGGCTCCCACAAAGGGGCAAGAAAAAGGGGGCAGATATGAAAAAGTGAATGCTGCTTCTTATCCACAACAAAGTGTACACATTAGACGTTTTCGCTGATCAGCACTTCCTGGGGCAAGTGCAGGAAAACTGCCCTGAAGAAAGACAGGCCTAGTTTCTAGTATGGGCAGTAAAGGAGTCCTGGTGGACACGAATGCATATGTGAATATCCTCAAAGATGCGTCACAATGCCTAACGCATTGACTGGCAACACAAATGACATGCTCACTGAAGAAGTGCTTGAAGTGCTTTCGAAGAATATGGGAGGTAGCTTGTGCCTGCTTAAGTTCTCTAGTAAACAACCTTTCCCAGCACCATGGAGATGCTGGAGGATACTTAGAATCATTAGATGAAATGTTATTTATGGCTGCTTGCCAGTGCTTGAAGACAGTTTTCAAGTTGGGTAAAAATATGGTTTCATTTGTATTTTTTTCTCTTTTGCAAGTCTACTTGATTGACTTTTTGAAGTAAGGTGTTTGGATCCACCTGGGCACGTGGCCAATCCATTCTTGGAGGCACTTCTGATAAGACGAACTTCTGATAAGACGAACAAATTCTCATGGTCCCCTCGAGTTCGTCTTAAAGGGAGTCTACTGTATATAAATGATATAGTCGAAAATATCACTCATGACGTGCATGTAAACTTATTTCTGGATGACTGTGTCATTTTTAAATATGTAGCCTTGCAAAATGATCACCAACGGTTGCAGAATTCAGTCATAGCAATTTCTGATTGGTGTAAGCTTTGGGCATGAAAATAAATGTACAAAAAATAGTCTTGCTGCGAGTAACACGAAAAAAAGAACCTAGCATATTTTTTTTACATTCTAAACGACACAATCATAACAGATGTTGAAAAATACAAACACTTAGGCATCACATTTAATAATAGATTTACTTGATCAGACCATATATACCTTACATGTTCTGCAGCCTTGCAGAAAATGTGGTTTTGAAAAGGAAACTTGTAGAAGCACCGGAGCACCCATAAATACCAAAATTTTAGCATAACACACTCGTGCGTTCAAAGCTTGAATATGCAGCGGTTGTATGGGATCCATACACCAAGAAGGACATTATGAATTTGGAGTGTGTGCAAAGAAAGGCGGTTAGATTTATCTTTGGAAAATATAAAAGAGAAGATTCCCCATCATTACTCATGCTTACCAATAACATAAGTTCACTGGAAGATTGGCGTAAACTTAGTCGCCTGCAGTTCTTACATAACATCATAAAAGGGGAAACTGGGCTTCAGCTGCCCCGTTTTGTAGCACCCCTAAAAACACAATCAACCAGACGTAGACACAACTTTCCCCTTAAGTCAATATTTGCCAAAACTAAATCTCACATGAACAGCCTTTTCCGCACATCATAACCAAATGGAATTCCCTCCCCCCTCACATCATGCAATCGAGGAACTTTGCCAGAGAGTTAGAAAACCATTTTTCCTAAAATGCAGTAGAAACTTGAGCAGTGCTCCAAAATTTTGTTCTCATTTTATTATGAATTCCTTAATGTGCACAGTTTGGTGCTATTGTTGGAGAGCGACTTAATCTGTGCGTTTTTTAATGTATTTAGTGTGTTACATTTCAGTTCACTGCAGTTATTTGCCCAAATGTCATTTCTTCTGTTCTGCTAAGTAAGCATTTTGTCTTTAGCATTATGGCTATATGTTGTATTTTTTTCATTTACTTTTTATGTTTTCTTGTATTATCAGCCTCTTCTGCTATTTTTTCATTGTATTGCCCCTCCTACATGGGCCAGCATAATGGCCTGCAGTATCAATAATAAATTAATAATTAAAAAAAAGAGAGACACTGCTAGCTATTTCCAGTGTGCTAGTGCAAGGGTTCTCAAGGAAATTTGTCCCAAGGAACTCCACCCAAGCTCCAAGGAGTCCTAGGGAACCCAAAACCCTCCACGGACGCTGTGTCCAGTCATCTGTGCCAAGTTTATGTGGCAATGGAGCCTGAAATATCGATGGTATCAAAAAAATTACTGCAGTGAAGTGGACATGCACTTTATGCATGCAGTGAATGTCACTTTTTCTGCACCAAGAAATTGAAGTGTGGCTCTGTCACACTGGAAGCGAGCCTCAAGTTAGCTGGTAAGCTTCTAGTACGTATGCGCTGTGAACACCTTCCTTTACAGTTGGGCACGTAATGAAGGGTGTTTATATCATGTACCTTTTGTCTACAGTCTTAGGCGCATAGAGGACACAGAAGAGGAGGAAAATACGTCGGAGCGTGGCGAAACCCCGAACTGGAGCCCACAGAACCCCTGGGTTCTGCAGAACCCACTCTGAGAACCCATGTGCGAGCGGGTCCTTCCATCGTTTGAAAAAACTTGCATATGTGCCATGCGTGCGCTGCAGCATAGGATTTAGAAACAAAGATAGAATTAAATAGAATATTACAAAATGCAAGTTCTGAAGGGCCAGGTAAACTTCTGAATGCCAACGCTTTCTCCGAAGCGGAACTGATCCATAGCTAAATGGTGTGTGTTGAACCTTAACTTAAACCCAAACCTATATTTTTTTCAGCTAGAAACACATTTATTGACTAGTTTTTACAATATGGCCATGCTAATCAAGAACAGACTGGAAAACTTTTCAGAGGAGAAACAAGTTATGCTGTAGCGGGTTTTTAAGGCTGAACTAATGTTTGCAATGATGAATGCAGAAAAAAGAAAAGAAAAACTTGCAAGAGACATTTGCATGCAAGCCATTAGTACCACTTTTTAAGCAGAAACATTTTGTATTGCTTCAGAAGCACTTTCTACACTGTTATCTATACAAACCTTAGCTATATAAATGAAGTGCTAAAAGGTAGCTCTACAGCATATGCTATAAAGGAGAAAGGTCCAAGGTTAAAGGTTCCATGACACCAAAATTTCAAACGCGATATGCTTGCGTTAATTGGTCTTCCCGCAGACGAAGGCAACCTTGACCGAGTGTTAGCGGCGAACGTCGCCTCTAAGAAATTTTAATATGGTTTCAAAGTTAGTGGGAATGCTCATCCGAGCTTGCAGCACCTCGTGACATCGCCACTAGTATGACGCGGTTAGTGGGCCATCTGTGACGTTTCACTTTTGTAAGTTGATATCGTGACGTCACAGACACGGGCGCGCCGCGCTATGGCCTCCGAGTGTGGCCTCCGAGATTACCTGCCGCAGCCGATCGTGGAGGCCACGCCAAAAGCCGTACTTTTCTGCTTCCTCTCTGTGTTGGTCGCTCAAGCCAACGTCACTGAATCTTGAGCTCACATGATCAGTGCCTGCGCTCACTTCCGACAGCCTCCGCGCTAGCCCCGCGGCGCTAGTTTCTTGCAGTTTTTGGCGCGTGTTTCGAAGCTTCATCAAAACTGAACAAAATTAACGATGCTGTGACTAATTAAACTTCACGCTGGAGAATTTGCCACTCCATGCCGTGATTACAAGACACTGTTCTACTCATTAGAACATAAATGTCTCCAACAAAAAAATGGCTGTCATGGGCCCTTTAATGAAACTTCACAAAAGAAAACTATATGTGGTATACATTTGGTATAAGCGTACAGCCTGAAACTGACAGCTACACAGTAAACAGTGTGTCACACAAAGTTAGGCTCTACTTCTGCATTTCCTTTTGTTATTATGAACCTAAATGGAGCACTTCACCAAATGGAGCCTTGAGTAGTTTCATGTACCCAAAAAGCCAGCAGATTTGCAAAGCCACAAGGGGACAGGGGAATGCTACCAAATTGACAAAAATAAACAAATAAAAGAAAGCATGTCATTATTCTGGCTTCTCATAGTTTCAGTAATGTTATACAGTGAAACCCCAATTATACGACGTTCTCGGGACCGTGAAAAAGCGTCGTAAAATGCGGGCGGTGTAAAATCTGAACAAAAAAATGTATGCCCTTGAGTGCGCCGCAATCCACTGGTGTGATTCGCAACAGCCGTAGCGAAACATGGCACACACTTAAAGGGCCCCTAAACCACCCCCACATTTTTTTGAACATTTCAAGTTCACACGCGCACCAAGTTGAGAATGCCGTCACGATGAAGGATGTCAAATGCGGCAGCGCTATGCGCCGAGGCCACGCCACGAAGTCGAAAAACAATCCCGTGCGCCTCTCCGGCCAGTTCCGGCATACCAAAGTTAGCCGTGATGACATTGTGGTTTTTGGTGACGTCAGAAGAGTCCGAGCACCGCTTATTGGTCGAAGAACGTCGACTTCCGGTTAGTCTGCTAGCAAATGCACGCGCTCCCTGCCTGTTTGTTTTGATCATCGTGTGTCGTTCGTGTGGTGTTCGCGTGTGAATTCACAAATGCGCTATGCTACACAAGTGCAAATGAGGTACAGCCGACTAGCAACTGCAGCAACTGTCAAAACACGACGGATAGAGCTAATAGAGAGAGTTGGCACAGCACCAACAAAACCCTTGCGCGAACGCGGGACCCCGGCGGAGGCGCGTCAACTGGATGCGCGTCATCGGCGATGTATATCACGTGACATTTGGAGGAGCACTCGGCGAGGAAGTGGCACCGGCAAGTAGCCGGCGGGCGCAGGAGAGAGTGAAATAAGCAAGCGCCGCGTTTTAATAATCAAAGGCGTGTAACTCGGCTATTTCGGCACCGTTTCGAAAAATTCTTGCGGCTACGTGTTTGTTGCGGACACTGGCACAAAAGCAACACCACAACTAAATTTCGACCTCTTGGTGGTCTAGGGGCCCTTTAAGGGGGGGACGCAGCCTTTGAAAGTCGAAAAATCGCGAAAAACATGCTTTTTGGAAAACCGGACATTTGCACTGCATGTGTCAAACTACCCCTCCTGTAATTTTCAGCGCCTAATTCGTCCTAAAACTACTTCATATCAAATATACGACGAGCAGCGGCAGCTGCTGTGCCGCTCAAACACCCGCTCCGAAACAGTACAACTTCAAGCGAGCACCATTCACGCACCATTCAACTGACCAGCGCCATTTTGGTTTTGTTTTAAAGTCGTGCGCTTTTTTCCACCGCCGCCGGCGGGAGCGGCGATTGGGGGGCTCGCGGGGGAATTTGAGTATCCCGCGCTTCGACTCGAAGCTGCGACTGTGTCAAGCGCGCACTCCTCGAGAGAGTGGGGGAACGTGTAGCCGCTACTCTGCGCGTCGTCTGCTACGGTTGAGGTTAGCGCCTGCTTCATGGTTGTCGCCGCGATGTCTGCCTTTGTGTGTGCTGCTTCGCTTTTCGTCATCACAGGAGGGAGATCGCAGGAGTGAGATGGTTGGTCGGAAAGGGTGAAAAGAATGGGGGAAGACAACAACCACGCCACTCTATGCCGCTACTTGCGGCGCCAGCAGTGGAGGGCAAGGGAAGACGAACGAACGGCAGTGGAAAGCCGAAATGAACCGGTTTCCCGGGCGCTCGACATGCGGAGGGGTGACAAAGAGCTGGTGTGACGAAAGACGCCCGCGGGCACTTCCCTTTTCTTGGCCGTTTGGTCAACCTGCTTCGCGTGGATCGTCATGTAACACGGGTTCGGCGTAAGATCACATCATCGCCGGGACCGGACTAATCCGTCGTAAAATGCGGGTCGTCGTAAGACTGAGGGATGTAAAACCGGGGTTCCACTGTACATAGTTCTTACTTCTTCACAGTAAAACGTTTAGATGTCATCAATCATTCCAGTTCTCGTAATCATAGTGCACATGTGCTGTCCCCAGCAAAAGCTAGTGGCCCTTTTGAATACTTAGCATGCTTAATCACCAAAGCTTGTTGCACGATGGGCAAGCTAACTTTTCATGCACCACAGTGTGATGTTATTGCAATGTCCTTACTGAGGTAAAGCTAACATGCAAAACTGTAAATAACAAAAGCCAAGCACTAATGTGGTGGCCTTCCCTCCTATTTTGTCAGAACTAAGAGGGCAAGAGCTTATGGCATGCTGTATCAGTCTATGCTGTTGTATATGAAAATTTTTTACTCATAGCATGCACTCTAGTCTTCAACTGCAAGACACCAATCCATACTGGTGCTGCTGTGCAATACAGTTAAACATGGCTCATGCAGCTGCGTACTGAATTGCAATAAGTGCGCAGAATGCGTCATGCACTCTTCGCATGTAATGGAAGCAGTGAGTGATACCGTTCGAGCTTGCACAAGCCGACGAATGGAGGGGTCTCCACTGATGCTGTTGCCAGAAACTTTGCGCCAAACAATATGTGTCAGGTCAAGAAGGTAGCTCAACATGATGTGGTTCTTCACCTCAAGGAAGCTCAGGCCCTGGACAGAAACCAGCAAAAACTTAACAAAACCTATATACAATTTTCTAGCTGATTACACTTCTTTGTTAGTCTATTTTTTCAACAGGAAAAAGAAAACTTAGTGCTGCAACATCGTAACACTGTGTCATGTAACTGCATGTCAATTCAAGATGGGAGCAAAGCAAGAATAAATAAGAAAGCAGGTAGCTTATGAGGATTTCAATAAACCTGAGAGTTGATGGGTGAGGGTAAGTCATTTGCACAATGTGCCACATGAACTTTCCTATACTATGTCACAAGAGAGAATAAATGACAGCAATAAAGGTTTATGAGATAACTTAGTCACAAAAAAGTTAAAATCCCTTCTAGCCTGAGAACACAGTCTCTAAATACAGTTTCAGCCTGTAAAAATTTTTGCAAACTATCCGCTAAACCAGAAGGGTTATGACAATGCCTCCTAGAAATCAATGCCTGGAATGTCGCTCGTTTTCCCATAGGGAGCTCCCTGTCCCGTGTTTCGACCAGGCGTCGTGCGAGAGCGCTCGCCTCCGGACCGCCTGGTCACCTGACATCACAGGCGTAGCCACTCGCGTAGCTCGGAGCAGCCGGCCTGCGCGCTGTCCGGACCGCCGGCAAGAGCGTGCGGCGGTAGTTTGATAGCAGACGACGACGCCTTGAAACGCTTTGAAACCTACTTCCTGCTCTGCAGCAAAATGCTCTACTAAAACAAACCGACCAGCGACAGAATGCCCCGTAAGGTTACTCGTATGATGTAGTTATTCAGGCACATAAGCACAGCAGCATTGTTTTTTTTTTTTTTTTGCACACGTAACAACACGCCTACGAGCAGTCTACGTCATCTCTTGGCGAACGAAAGGCACTAACAGCGCGCCTGTTTCGACCTTGCCCCTACGCATCGATGCTATCGCAGACGTTTCGTTTACCTAACTTTAGTACACACCTAAGGTGGCGTGGAATATATGACAGACGTATGTTTTCCAACAGTAAAATAAGCGTTCTAGTAGGTTTATTGCTAATGTTGGATTGTGTTGGCGGAGTCCCTCCCAAAATGGACTTTGTCCGGTTCAGCAAGCCACGGAAACAGTTCTCCGTGTACTGTTGGCCCTGTCGTGCTCGTGGACACACTGGCACTCACGACGTTTCGCGCAGGGCTCGGCGTCGGTTCGGCGAACACGCTTGGCACTACACCGGGCTTGAGTAAGCGCCAGGTGAAGCCTCTTTTGAAGTCACTCGCATGGAAGTGGAGACTGCATACGATGCAGTGTTCCTTGATTGTAGCGCTGGGAAAGGGGCCTGATAGTGCGTGCAGCCACTTCTCACGCAAGGAGATCTCTGCTGGCACTTCGTGAAAAGACACACCCGGTTGCTTCCGTCGGCAACTCGATGAGCAGCCCGGCACACAACAGCAACGCATTGCCGCTCAAATGAAATGGAGAACTGGCTCCGCAAAGACAGACGGCGAAAAACGTCACGCAAACCAACGTAAATCTGCTGCGTTAAGCAGACGGAATTACCGTCATTGGGGTGAACCTTTATTTGCTGTTAAAAAAATGACCTTCAAGAAAGTGGACTTTATTTCATGTGGCAATTTGTTACCTCGCCACAGCGATAAAAAAGAACGTCTGCATATAGCAGCGGTGACAATGCGCGGGCGGCAAGGTGTCGTCTGCTCGCGAGAAGCAGCCGCTCGGCTCCCGGCGGGCGCGCGTCGGCATGTTTACAAGGAGCGACCGCCAGTGGCGCTCGCCTCCGTACCGGTGGGGGAGGGTAAAATCAGAGGGTAGGGCAGCGTGTCTGCGGCTCACGTTCCAGGCATTGTTTTTCTAGGAGGCGTTGGGTTATGAATTCACAGAGCATAAATTCACATCTGATGCACGGTCCACGTCCTGTAAACTTCATTCAACGAGTGTACATGCTGCATATAACTTCAACAAATGCTGCATATAACTTCTGGAACACATTCACCATAGGGTTGAAATTATAATGTTGATTTACAATACTCAGTATCATTCTCATGCACATCGTTTTCTCATGTACACTATATTTCTACAATAATTCAGCTTAAAGTTCTCGCATAGTGTGCACAGTCATATGGTCACCATAAGAAAAAAAAAAATCCAGCTAGATTGAATGTGCTTGCATACATGCCTTTTCATGTGCACATACGAAGAGCATTCAATACTTTTTTACTATCACCATGAAATATCAAGCATGAGACTTGGATGGGGGTTCATTCTTTCTCTGTGTATCCTTTCCCTAGGGCCATGCACTTTCAATACAGATGAACCACTGATGAATGAGCTGACATAGACTACCTCATCTGAAAGTTCAAGAACTTATAAATTAGGTGGTCACTTGTCTTCTGTGCCAAACAAGCCAGTACATTGTAATGGAGAAGAGGGTTGGCTCCCTTGAGTTTTCTTCTCACTTGATGGCATCAGGAGTTCATAATAGCAGTATTTTATCACGATGGTTCGTTCTTCAAAGACATATTCTGTCAGAAGCCTACCAAAACAGTCCAAAAACAGGCTACACATGACTTTACTGATGAAGTACAAATATTGACATACTTTTGATGGTAGGGAATTCAGATGCTTTCACAGTTTGCTTTACAATGTTCCTGGGCCACTTTGGGAAACTGAACATTCACTACCGCAACGGGTGGTCAAAAATGTTATCAGTAACTCCCACAATGCTTCACCATTTTTGGAACTGTTTTATCAACAAGTATTCTTTGCACCAACATCGGCAATTGAGGAACCCGTATGCATCAACCTTTGTCATGTGCAAGCCCTTCCGAAGGATGTTGTGCACTGAGCCCACACTCTCATTACGGTGCTGCACTGTTTGTCCAGATCAGAAAGCGCAAGAGCCACGACTTGCAGAGCTATTTGTGGTTCATCGCCAAGCAACAATCACCCTATCCATTCATCATCCAGGCTGGTTCAATTGGGCTTAAACCATTTGTAATGATGTTCCGTGCTAGGTAATGGAATTCCCATTCTCAAGGTTGAAAATTCCATATTTTAGGCACTTCTTGCCTTCAATATACTCTTCGAAAAATCTTTGCGAATTTCCCTGCAATGAAACATACATGCCAATCTAAGCATATTCCTGGAAGAGTGCATTGAAAATGTTAATAAAAAATTTTGTTCATACCCTCTTTCATAGGAATCAGTATAACACGAAAGTGAAATAAGTCTCCACAGAAGCAGCTGAATGTTTATTGTACATCAAGACGAATTTGCACATTCTTATCAGTGTTCTGCTGGTATGGCACCGTTTGATATGGGTGCACCAACACTGATGCCTGGTTGCACATTTCCTCCATCCTGACAACTGAGATCGACAACCAACCACTTGTGGTAACTATATACGTGACACCTGGACACAGTCAATGGTAAACGTCGCATGACAACAGCACCAATACATGTCCATTTGAGCGACACAGCCGCCAATGTCGTCACCTTTCTGCAGCATTTAATGCAGCAGTTTTCTTAGTTGGTGCCATCCTAATAGAGGTCCTTTAAAGCATGTCTCTCAGCATGCTAACGGACTGGAGCAAGTGCTTGCTCATTAGAACTTGGTTTTGTTTTCTACGAATGTGCCAACTCTTTGGTACCGAAGTTTGCAGCTAGCACAAATATGACATGCTGAAACAAATCATGCCCAACGATAATTGAAGCAGACAATGACAAGCCTTCAGTAAAAGCAATATTCCAGCTGTATTTCAGGAAGTATGGCTGTCCTACCTCTGGAGATGCTTGTTTGCTGGAACTGTATGAAAGGTCCACGCCTTTCTGAAAAATCCACTAGAGTTAGAACGACGTACAGACACATTAACTAAAGTATTCCTTTGTGTGGTGGTTATGGTGAAGGCATTTTCTGCGCTGAAGTGCGTTTTCTTGGACCAACAGTCTAGCATTTTGGAAAGTACACTCGACATCGCAGTGCTTCTGATATCACGCTCAGTCCCTTGACTGAAGGCGCTCAGCGTGATGAGAATTCACGGTTGGGTCATAAGAAAACTAAGTACTAAGTTTCTCCACCGGTCTGCTTCACAATTTTGCACACACACACAAAAGCGTACACCCCCCCCCCCCCCCCCCCCGTGAGGCGGAACCCGAACGGAACTTTTGTCTGTGGAGCGAAATCAACACCTCAAAGAAAAACATTTCGTTCCGACACCCTAAATGTGATTTACTAACAATGCGCACACAGCTGCTTCGCGGTGGACAAGAACAGTAACACAGCCTGCCAAAACGGCTCTGTCGTAACTACACACATCACAGAAATGCGCAATAGGCTCACCAAAACTCAGAGAACCTGTTATATTAAAAACAGCCACCGCAGACTCAGAGGGGCATCCCTGTATCATGTTGGAAACAGGTGCTATGAAGCAAAGTAACATACCGCAGCAGTATTCAACTCCCTTTTGTTCTTGACACGAGACAGCAGACTTTCCACTGCGGCGGAAACACCAGATGCCTTCTCTTTGACGTCTTTAAGGTACGCAAGGAACTCGGGCAGTTCCTTTTCATGCCGTTCTGACAGTGTAACCTGAAAATAACATTCACAAGGTTACTCAGCTTGGTGTAAAGTAACGTATATTCAACTGATATCTAAAGAAAGCGGCATCGGACTTGCTAGCGGTATATTAGCGGTAGAAACAAGGCGAAAAGTCGCACCTCCGACATAATAATGACACCAATATTATTAGTGCGCTTGTCACGAACACGCGGAGAACTTTTGAAAGACCACGCGCGACAACACCAACCACGCACGCGGCGCACGTTTCGAAACATAACCTAAATAATGATGATGAAATAAACGGGGTTGCTAGAGGAGGTGCCGAAAATGACATTGGAAAGAGCGTTTTAATAAAGAAAAAGACATTTACCTTGTAAAAATGGTCAAATTAAAAACAATAAAAATGAAAAACAAAGGTCAATTAAACGCGCCCTATGTAGCCTAGGGGCCTAGGTTCGGAATAGCGTTTTGGAAGGCTTGGAAAATGATAGCCAGTATACGCTACCTCAGAGTGGCAGAAATAAACCTTGAGCTGCATTGTAGCTTAATTTTTGCCTAAACGAATTAATACGGACATGTTATGTGAGTTTTAAAGTTTATATAGTTGCTTTCGCGTTCATAAGCGAGGTCTGGGAGCGTGAGCCACAGAAACTGAAACTAGGAAGGAATCCATGTGTGGACCCAAGGAGGTTATACAGGTGTTCTCTGGTTATACCATGGAGGAAAGAAAATGGGTTATACATTGTGTGGACCTCCATCAATCCACATATCGCTTTGCTAGAGGCCATGGAGGAAAGAAAAACCATGCTAGAGGCTCTATGGCTGGAGGCATAGTCGCATAGTTTCATACGCATGTGAAACGCGTTACATTTCAGTGTCCCATGCACATACTTATTGGTGAAACAAGACTATAGCATTTTCGCATCACTCAACAGTTCTATTTTTGTGCACATAACGAATGCAGCGGCTATACAAACTCTGTTTTCACCCCAACCCCACAACTGTGTTTGGCGCCATCTGGTGCTATTAGGCGGTAAAAGATAAGTGGGTGGTGCTGGCTGGTGGAGCATGCACCTTGCGCACTGACGCCTAGACAAGGCTGCAGTTTGGATCATCAGCGGCGGTCTAGTTGACTGTTGAATTTGTTCTTGATCCGTGTGTTCAGCGACTATCAGCGGCTTTTTATAATTATGGCACAAGAAGATCAAGTGAATATCCTTAAAGACATTTTGCGACAAGCGTGCGCTGAACTGAAAGGTTGGTATGCGACGAGCACTGCCAATGCTGCGTCCGACTGTTGGAACGCTATGCTAGTGTGTACGGTATTTTTGCGCATATACATGCTAATCAGACTGTTCTTTTTTTCTTTTCTTCAAAGAACACCTTGCAGAGGATGGGGTGCCAGACGAACTCATCGAAGGCTTCAGCATTAAAGATTTCCAGCTGAAGCTTGGTGCGTTTCATGCTTGCTTACATTGTCGTTTCGTTTTTGTTCAAAGCGTTCACGTTTATACACCGTTCCTTATGCGTTGCGAGCATTGAAAAACAAGTACTGGCATATTTTGGTGTCACAGAGTCAAAGTCTACTTCGCGTTTCAGTGCTGCTTAGTTAAATTGGCTTTGGGGGACAGCTTAGCACGTGAACGATGTCTTTGCGTCTTGGCATAACTACCTCACTTTGGCAACTCTACTTGTGTTATTTGCACAGTAAAATATGCTGAAGCAAGTCCTCTGATCTCATTACATGAGCTCAGTTGCCGTACTGCCTGTACTGTACAGCTGAAAGCGTGCGGACGCATAATACTTGAAACGGCAGCCCGATGCGTTTCGGCGCACCATCTGAGCCTATATTTTGCGTTGCGTCAGAACCGCGCAAATAAAGGACCGAGGTACCACCTAAAATGGTTTGTATGGGATGAGCGAACTAACTTGCCCATTCAGGGGTGAGACAGCTGCTCATATTGCACAGTTTTGATACAATTCCGTTTCCTGCTCCGAGCTGCACCAAAAGCATGAAAATTGTAAAAATTGCTCCAAAATTCTCCCAAACAGCCTGGAAAGCAAGTATTTTGGTGCTCACGTCAGTTTCAGTGGGGGAAAAAAAGCGGAGTCGCGCAGCGTGCATCGTATGATTGAATCTCAGGCGTCTGAGATTTGCTGCGGACGCTTCGATATTCGTGTCTACATACATTGAGACGAAGATCAAGGCATGTGGAACCAAGACATGTGGAATGCCATTATCTACATTAAATTGGAGTATCTTCCATAATTAGTTGCCACCATGGTATTGCAGTGTTACAATAGAGGGCAATGCGCTGGTGAAAATCTCAGATGAGCTCCTTCGTAATGGTGTGAAGCAGAAAAATCTTGACAAATCCAAAGTTCCCAGACTCTCATGACAAAAGAGAACACTAATTAACCTACAAGAAGTGCTAGGGATCCTTCATAAGCTAAATAAAATCTACAAAATGTCAAAGCAGTAATTGGTGAAATCATGTCAGTGGTCTTAACTAAAGGACTATTGTGTGTCGACAGTTTTGGTGCAATGAGAACTTTTTTAATTCTGGGAGAAGTGTACTGACCCCCTGGTTGTGAAAAAGATACTTGACTGCCTGGGCTGCTCCAAATTTGACTTTTTGAGCTCTTAAGACATCACATTAAATGTTGTGAGTTGCTCCAAATCAAGGTTCTCCTGCACCAAAATGAGCATTTTGCTGCTCCAAAAACTGCTGCCAAGTCTGTTGCTGCTGTCTCACCCCTTCCTATTGGTTGAGCAGTAGTGAGCATATGTTAGTCATTGTGCGGGTAGCTGCTAAACGCATGATTCTGACTGTTCCACAGTCCTACTTACCAAGGAAAATAATTTTGCTATTGGCAATGCCCACGAACTATAGGGGCTGCACTGGACAATCCAAGATGGCGGTCCTGAGAAGGGTTGACCCGTCTGCAGGGCGTCTGCTAGCATAAAGAAAAACAATGTGCAGACTTACACCCTGTGCTGCTTTCACCCAATGAGGTCATGAGCTGCACTGAAATGTACATATACTTGCCGAAATCACAAACTGCTAAATGCTGGATATGTCATTACTTGTCCCAGTGTGCAAAGTTTTATTCCAGCTCCATGATCATGCAACAACGACATTTCGTGTTGTCCTGTGCACGATACGGAAAATTGTATGGACTAGAATGAAGGTGTGAACTGGACAGCACTCCAAGGTGCGTAACAAGCCTGGCCGACGTGTTTGCCATAGCATTTGACGATATTGAGCGATGTAGTGGCACTAGTGCAGGGAACCACATATTTAATGCTATGATGGTTGTACAGGCAACATCAACAACGATGGTTTCAAAACATGTTGCACCGTCGTCATACATTTACTTAGGCATTCAGGAATACTGTATTATTCCTTTATCAAACGCAAGCACGTCATTGTGTTGTTGAACTTTCCAGTCAGTTGCATGCGCACACCATGCCTGTCGGACTATTGAAAAATTTCTCCACAATGCCGTTGGGACCAACATTGCTTCTGATGGCATAGGTGAACCTATTTAGCAACACAGCAGTGCGGTTTGAGGCCATGGCTGCACGTTTTGTCACTTTAAGCAGCACCAGGGCGATGTGTACCAAAGTCACACAAAAGGAACTTTTGAGCTTCACAATGTGTAAACAGGAGGGGACATGAAATCCAGTCTTGTACTTCTCTTACTCAATTGAAGCAGCTCCCTGTCGGTGCTTTCACGGTCCTCGTTGTCCAGTGAAAATTCCTCGTCCTCAAGATGGCCGATTTCAGCATCATTGTAACAAATAATCTGCATGATTTTCACCTCTGAGACAACTCAAGTTCACGTATGTCACCGTATTTACCGTGAGAAAAATCTGCCAGGAAGCGCCAAACTTCTTCCTGTGCTTTCTTTAATGTTTCTTTGCAAAGTACGGACTTGTATCCCTGCATGATGTCAAAAGACAAAACAAGAAAAGCAGTGTGCTGCCATCTCTCAACAACATAAAAAACAAAAAAAATGCTTTGTAGGCGGCTGGCGCAGCATCGAGACTGGCCACCAAGTACCTGCCAGTTTCTAGACACTCCGGTGCAACACCAGCAATGCTGGCTGTGGAAGCAAAAGGGCTAACGCGGATATATATGAATTAGTGCTTGTGACAAACAATAAAGGATCTTGTTTGAAAGTATCACCAATTACGAATGCCCTCGTACTGTCCAATTATAAATGCGGATAGACAGCATGAATTCACGTGCCTTCCCACGCAGTGTTGTGGGTTTCACGTACTACAATAAACACCAATGAATGATACGCACAAACGAAAGCATGAATTTTAACAGAAAAGGTCAATTACATACATGGCTTCACAAAATCTCACTGAGCTGAAATACATGCGCTGTGGGTCCGTCAGGCATATGTATTTCAGTGCCCACAACGTATGTATTTCAGCTCGTTGTTTATTGTATGCGGTGAAGCTGTGTGTGCTTCACCACATATTTTCACGAAAGGGTTCAGCCTCGAAAGAAAGTATCAATTTTATGTTGTGACGGATGGTCCAGTTTGTTCACTGATGCAGGAAATACGCCAAGTCACAGTGCTTCTTTCTTGCCAACACATTAAAGGGACTGTATACTGTCCTTCATCGCTCTCCCGTTTTTTTGCTTAATAGAAAGTGTACCTTTCGAAGGGCCCAAGCGTGCAGTGGTTTCTCCAGAAACTGAGTAGAAATGATTAAAACAGGGTTTTTTTCATCTACGAAGTCTGTTCTTTTCTACATGTAATGACGCCGGCTACAATGGTTACTGCGCATGATGTGTCCTTGTCTCCTGGCCACCCTTTCGGCACGGGAGGCCTCTCAACAGGAACCGGTTTCAAGGATGACACTTCAGAGGTGACGAGGAAGAGAGGCGAGGGAAAGTTGGCTCACTGGGGTGCGCCTCGAACATGCAGCACTGCTTGCATGACAGGCGCAGTACTACATGCCTGTACAGGCAGACAAACTCGAAGGCAGCGCCACCTGTGCCACCCCGAAAACAGTGAAAAGAAGAATGAATTGATCTTGCACGCTATAAAAAGGTGTCTCATAGGGTGAAGTACACTTGTAATACATAAAATAATTGTTTTTCTGAAGAATATGTATACCTGCGTGGGTTTGCTTTTGTACACTTAGAAATTGACAGACATGCTGTTGGGTGTCGCTAGTGGCATTTTTTGCACCACTTTCAGAGCAAAATTAAAAACATAATTCCTTTTTTTTTTGTGGGGTAAAAGCGTGCTCATTCCTGTAAATGTGACGCATGATCTGCCCATTTTTACCACAATCTAAAAAGGTTTTCCGAGCGGTAGACAGTCCGTTTAACAATCAGGGTAGCACTGCCAAATAAGGGAGTGGCGGCTGCTTTGTCGTCTGCTAACCCTCCTCGTGGGGGTTTCCCAGACATCCGCTTGGTGCGTGACAGTCTACGGGCATTCATTGCCAATACGCATTTAGTCAGCACAACAGACATAGTTTTTCCAATCCTGGTGGCTATATATGATGCGCTGCACAGTACCTTGTCAAAACCAAGGATTTATATGACACCCCCCCAGGTGGATCCACACACACACACACACACACACACACCCTTTTGGGGGAGGGTGTGTGTGTGCATGGATCCACCTGGGGGGTGTCGTATAAAGCCTTGGTTTCGACAAGAAACTGTGGAGTGCATCGTATAGCCCGGCCACAGTGGTCTAGTGGTTATGGAGCTCATCTGCTGATTCGAGCGTTGCGGGATCGAATCCCGGCCATGGTGGTCAAAATTTCCCGAGACCTCCACTACGGCGTCCCTCATAATCATAACTGGTTTTGGGATGTAAAACCCCACAGGTCAGTCAATCCTCCCCCAAAAGTTTTCCAGCTATCCTATAACTCCATACTTACACCCCCCCCCCGTGTTCTGGTAACACTGTGGGTGACACCCCCCCACAATCGAAATTTTGAATAAATTCCTGGTCGAAACAAGTTGTGTTCTGTCTGAAAATACCACAGTTAACAGCTCCATAAGGGAGTATTGCTTTAGGGGGTCAGTACACATAACAATTGTGGAGCACTAAAAATGTTATACAGTTGCATAAACAGAATGTGGAATGAATAAAACAAAGGCGGACTGACAGTTGTGAAATTGTCTGCATACTTATAATAAAACAACAGTTATGTATATACACCATAATTAAGCCATGAACGATAGAACTAAAAGAAATGCTGGTTGTTAGCGAAGTTAGCCATATATTGCTCAAATTTTTGTGTCTGAAGGTTACTGGGTCATTAATATTGGCTACGTTGTCAGAAGGACCACTCCAAAGTGCAACAGTACTACATGGCAAATCAGTTGAGCATGCTCATTTGATGGAGGATGTGCTGGGAAATGAGACGTTTATGCAGATGTCTATATGTGTGAAAGGAACAAACAAGTGATAAGGTAAATGGGTGTCTGTTGTCCATTTGTGCAGAAGATAAAGCAGTGCTGAATTCCAAAGACAAAAGCGACAACTTTATGTTTGTGATACTCGACAATGGGTTGTTTATGTTCCATGTACACATGCCTGAAAGAGACCATGGTTGAATAGCTGCGAAAGCTAATGACCTTCTCATGCTCAATGGTTATTGTAGTAGCACCAAGTTAACTGTATTGCCCCCCACCGTCCCCCCCCCCCTTTTTTTTTTGTAAGAACCGCCGCTGCATTTGAGTAATCATCATCATCATCATCAGCCTGTCTACGCCCACTGCAGGGCAAAGGCCTCTCCCATAGATCTCCAATTATCCCTGTCCTGTGCTAACTGGGCCCAATTTATCCCCGCAAACTTCCTGATCTCACCTGTCCACCTAATTTTCTGCCACCTCCTACCACGCTTGCCTTCTCTAGGAATCCACTCTGTTACTCTTCATGACCAATGGTCGTCTTGTCTTCGCATTACATGGCCCGCCCGCGCCCATTTCTTCTTCTTAATTTCTCTTAATATGTCCCTAACACGCGTTTATTCCCTAACCCACTCCACTCTCTTCTCATCCCTTAAGGTTACACCTATCATTTTCCGTTCCATAGCTCGCTGCGTCAGCGTCAATTTAAGCTGAACCCTCTTAGCCTCCAAGTTTCTGCCCCGTAGGTGAGTACCGGTAAGATGCAGCTGTTATACACTTTTCCTCTTCAGAAACAATGGTAAGCTACCATTTATTATCTGACAATGCTTGCGGAATGCACTGCACCTCATTCTAATCCTCCTAATTACCTCAGTCTCATGATTCGGATCAGGGATGACTACCTGGCCTAAGTAGACATATTCACTTACTACTTCCAGTGCCTCGCCAGCTATCTGAAATCGCTGTCCTTGCCCAAGGCCATTGAACATTGCATTAGTTTTCTGCGTATTTATTTTCAGGCCTGTTCTACTTTGCCTGTTTAGGTCAGTAATCATGCTTTGTAATTCATCTCCCGAGTTGCGTAGGAAGGCAATGTCATCAACGAATCTGAGATTACTGAGGTATTCCCCATTAACCCTTACACCCACCTGTTCCCATTCCAGTGTTCTAAATACTTCTTGTGAGCATGCTGTGAATAACATTGGAGAGATTGTGTCCCTTTGTCTTACGCCCTTCCTCATAGGTATTTTACTGCTCTCCTTATGGAGGACTGTGGTGGCTGTGGAGCCGTTGTAGATGTTTTCGGTAGTCTTACGTAGTGCTTGTTTTCGCCCTGATTCCACAATGCCTACTTGACTGCAGAGGTAGCGACCGAGTCAAGTGCTTTCTCGCAATCTATGAAGGTTATACAGGGTGTTTTTTTTTTAACTACAACACATTTTTTAAATTAGAAAAACATAAATCGCGGGGATGTCTTGTGTACCATTCGAGTATACGGATTGGCGACCTCTAGATACAGAACAATTTCCGCACTTGTGTGCATAATTAGCGAAATTATGCTAATTAACTTTTTAATTATCAGTAATTGGTGGCTACAGCAAATGAGTACTTTGGAGCCCGTCCTCTACACTACCTATCCCAATGATCAAATTTTGAATAGCGGAGCGCATGTCGGAGCTACACGAACAATTAGTTCCCCTTGGCAGGCTCCTTGAAACCGAAACTGGGCGCGAAAAGAGCGTCTGTGACATCGATGTCGCCGCCTCCCCAGATTTAGTCACTCGCTGGCGGGGCCCAACGCCGCAGATAACATGGAGATAACGCAAGCTGCTTGCGCGGCCGAAACGGCGGTGATCACGGGCGAGTGCCGAGTGTGTAAAAATGTGTGTAAAAAGCCTGGCAAACAGGGCCGGTTTTTTTACTGCTGGGGAGAACCAAGCATGCAGTAAGTTATAAAATACCCGTGTAATGACTGTTATGAAGAAAACTTGTCTTTTTCACTGCTTGGCAAAAGGGAAAGCCACAAAGGTCACATGGATACATTATTCTGGGAGGTGGGAAAATGGCCTTGCCTTGGTCACAGCAATGCCTCTAAATGTACCATTCTATGCTACTGTTTGGCTATTCAAAATTTTTCAGTTATTGTGGAAGAATGCTTTCTTAACGGCACCTTGCAATAGCATGTGATATTAGATATTATGGAATGATATTTTTCTCGGAATGTGATGTTAAACATGAATCCAGGCCAAGGTGGTTTTTGAAGTGGGGCAGCACATAACTTATAATTTAGTTTTTTAGAAGCATATTCAGAATTTATCTGACAATCATCCATTATTGTCTTTTGTAGTTTCTTTGACGTATTTACACAGGAAAGGTGTATAAGATTGTATGATGTTATTAGATATAGTAGTTGTATAGCCAGTGTATCTAGCAGCATATACAGTAGAACCTCGTTATAATGAAACCGGATATAACGAAGCAATCGCAATTCCCCTTGAAATTCCCATAGATGAAATTGATATTGGTTATAATGAACTAATGGTTATAACAGTAATTAACACTCCCCCATCAACTTCGTTATAACGAGGTTTTACTGTATATATAATATCATGCAGTTGCTTGTCAGGCAGAAAATTTGAAGTTCTGCTAAACTTTGCTGTAAGAAATTATTGTGCCTAAGTGGTGTTCACTGCCTTACCAGAAAGCTGGGCTGGTGATTGCCAAGCAACTAACTGCTCTGGTGGCACACATTTCTTTTGTCTGGCCGAAATCGGGCGCTCTGAACACGTTTAGCTGGTTCTTCTAGGGCGCTGCGCTCCAGGCGTGAAGCTTTGGAGGCACTCTCACCTTCAGCTTTGAAGCACAGCCAAGATCTAGTGGAGCTCTGGTCATGTGGCTTCCACAGCCTTAGCTCTGCAGCATGCATGTTTCCTTTGCCAGCATGTCATTGCTCTGGCAGGCAGCTGCATGTTTCACTTGGACACACTTTCTGTTTAAATAAAGAGCAGGCTCTGCGTTGTTGCAGTCCAAGTTGCATCGTAGTAGCGACTAGCCAAATCTATCATTAGTTCCTGTGTGACATCATATATGGGCTGATCAAGAAGACAGTGCCGCCTGACCACCACTTCATTTACTGGTGAAAATTTACATATCTTGTGTCATCTTTAGGAAGTGTGGTGGCTTTACAAATTGCCTTTGTTTTACTGTCTTGCTTTTACTGAGCTTCAGCAGATATGTGATTAGTACTGCTTTCTTCTGTGCAGTTCATGTGGTTCACACACTTCACTTCACTGCCCAGAGGGTTTGCCTTGCCTTTTCCGAGCCATCATTCCCAACACCATCAGAATGTGATGCCCTGGCTTCGGGTATGAAAGAAGCCTGCACTGGTGTTCTTACAGTTTTCTGCGAGCTGCCAAGATCTCAAGGTATTTCTGTAGTGTCTGAACCGTGTTATCTTAACAGTAGTGCACATGTGTAGGGCGTCATTACACTTTTACGAGGGTAATTCGATAAGTTTCTGGCCTAACATGTAAAACTCGCAACAATTTCAAAAAAGAGCCGCGTCAGAAACACAGTAGAATCTTGTACAAGGCCAGAGGGCGAGTTTCAGCTTGGCACACATTTTTGTCAGAAGTATCTGCTCACCTGTCAAACACAGTAACATTGCAATACACAGTGCGAGAATAGCAAAACCCTCTTTCTTTTTTTGCGAGCCCTTTTTTCGTTTGAAGAGCATGCTAGGCCTTTATTTGTAATCTCGACTGAACACGGTTAATGTAGAAGGTTCACGTCTGTGATTTTGTAATGATTGCATTAATTAATAGAAATAAAAATTACTTTTTTACACTTAGAACACAGAGGTGCTCATTATTGATTGCTTTGCCGAGTTTTCGTTTATATGCTTAGTAAAATTCGCATTGGTGCACAATTAGCACAGTTGCTGTCAAAATCACAGTTTTGTAAAATGTGTTTTCATTCCTGGTAGGTCGCACGCTGAGAACAGAAGTGGCTGGCTGCCTGCGGGAAGTCTACGATGCTGTTAATGATTTAGTTTCATCCATCAGCTCAATGAGGTGAAGGAAGCCTTTTATTTTCACCTGATATACATTATGTGCATGTAAAGGTATTATTGGTTCAGTGAAGAGTTCTGAAAGGTTGTGCTACATTATTAATAATGCTCATCAGCCTATTAATTCATTTATTCTTGAGTTGTGTGT
Organism: Hyalomma asiaticum; assembly: GCA_013339685.2. Lineage (NCBI taxonomy): Eukaryota > Metazoa > Arthropoda > Arachnida > Ixodida > Ixodidae > Hyalomma > Hyalomma asiaticum. The sequence goes on from CM023481.1 coordinate 216,960,836, forward strand.
GCATATAGGCAGTCTGCATATATCTTTCTATATAGGTTGCATTTTTTGACCAGAACTTTAATGAAAAGAAGAGAAAGTGGTTAGGGAGCTGGCCGTGGATGGCTCCCTTGGTCTGGTGCTCCACTGGCACATTCTGCTACATGGACTTGCTGAAGTAGCGTACATTGTGCCTCCAGGATGCAGCACTAGCAGGGGCAAAAATTGAAGAGGGAATATTGTTGTAGAATGTGGGATATAAAACACGTGTGATGTGGGATATAAATGTGAGATAGAGGGAGTTGTAGGGAAAAATAAACTTTTGGAATATTTTTAAATGTTGGTTTCATGCACCATCACCGGAATTTAACCCAGAAGCAATTTATGACATTCACTTTTCCTAATTATAAGTACACGGCAGTGTTTGATCACTTCTTAAAATTTTCATTTTTCTACAGCTCTTACTAGGTGGCGATATATGTATTTGCACTATAGTCGGATACAACTGAAGTCTGCAGTGAAGCCCCTCCCACGTCCTTATAACCGCCAGCCATTGCACTTCCGCGAAGCCCGAAAAACTTTCAATGTTACCAAAATAAACCGAGGGTAGCAACAATAATGGATTCGTGCATAGATTTTTATGTCTTCATTCGTTTATTATAGTGGAATATGAAAGGGACAAGTCTTTATTGAGCTGAAATCAAGCGCTTGCAATACGAAAACACGGCGCGCCACAAGCACCGCCACCCGAGTTTTTCAGCTCTCTTCAGTAAACTTTCATGTGTAAAACAGATTATGAAGAGAAACGAACTGTACTGCGGCCTTTTGCAGATGGAAACGCTGAGACTCCACACATTTGTTTCCATGGTTCTCGAGCACATCATGGCTTATAGCGATGAAAGGATTCAAGAACAGCAGATGCCAAAGGCATGAATACGGCACCATTTTGAAAAGGTCGCATGACGATGACTTTGTTTGCTCCTGTGATTGGTTGGCGGAGTAACACCGACGCGCGTGGTCCATTGGCCCTTGTTGCCAACTGCTGTTTTTTTAAGTTGTATCCTACTATAGTATTAGAACCAAATTTTACATGCACATGCGAAGGTCTTGCACAACAGGCACTGCTTTGAACATCACTGACCTTGGTTCAATGCAGAGCATGCAATGCTGCCACTAGAGAAACTCCGTGAAACAAAATAAAAAGTGAAGGGAAGAAAAGAGAATGGACGTTGATTATTGGTCTCAAGTGTCTGTGCCCTGACTAAGCTTTGCCTCCTTCACCTTCGAACAAAAAAAAAAAGAATATGGCTTTATCATGGCTCTGACACATGCTAAAATAAATGAGAGGTGTACTGCTTGTGAGCACTATCTAAGGCAAAGGAGGAAAATGTTCTTGTGAGGTTGGGTCATGGTATCCCATCGTTGGCCCTACTGTTGTAAAGTCGTAAGGGTTGCGTAACGTAGAGGAAGCATCGCGGATATTGGGCTGACATAGCCGGTATCAGAGTTGAGCCAAACAGAAAACACTAGAACGTTCAAGTAACGAAAACAAGTTCACGGGGTGCAGTAGTTGGGTACAGTAGTCGAGGTTTAGCCATGCAGCGACTCATAGAGTCACTGTACGGTTAGACCTCGATATAGTGAAATCAGTAAAATTGGCAATTTACCACATCATATGAAAACCTCATTAAACCAAAATTCTACATTTTATGCTATGTATTGTTGCTGATGGGTTCTTATTTACTTGTGAATGTGGATAGCTTTTAATAAGACCAGTAAGAAAAAAACTAATTTCAATAATATATACAAAAAAATTTTATTGCACTGGGGATCTGGTGCCCACAACTTCATAACACACCAGTGAAGCCCTCATCGCTGCGGCCATACATCACACGTAAAGCCTAAACCTAGGTACAACTCTCTGTGGTAGGAACTAATGAACAAGGCTATCAATCACGTTTACTCCGTTTCCGCGGCTTGTTATCATAACCTTGGGTCTCCCAGTTTGAGAGGTCGACGCCGACGTTAGAGTGGCCTAGAATAGGGGGAGTGTCCAAAGCGCTGTGCAAATACATGAGGAAAGCATGGGCCTTTTCAGGGGAGCTCCCGTGTCGCAGTGCTGTTGCACCAGACCTGTGGGCCTTGTCCGCTGTGGAAGCTGCGCCACAGCCGCTGCTCGTTAGCTTGTTGCTATTAGCCAACATTGCGATAATTTAGCTGTTATGATTACTACATCACTTCAGTGTAATGCTACGGCAATTCATTGAACAGATAATGCGCTTTTGAGTGTAGATAAGCCAAATTCATATGTTCTGCTCTTCACGTTTGTTGTTGCTCTTTCGGGCACTCATAGCATGTGTACTTCAATGTGGGTGGTTCAACATGGGTAGAAGCATTGGAGTTTAGGGAGGTGTTTTATGACAAACCTAGAATGTGTTACCAAATAGAATAATCTGTATGTATAGACCATTTCCTCGTGGGTGCCATCATGTTGCCTAGCAGGTGGAGCCGTCTCCGATCTGGCAACCCGCTGGCTTGTGCGCGAAAGGACCCCTTCTCTCTACACATGAGATGGTATGCATACTGCACACATTAATTTTTTCCATAAGACACATCAGTACACGTGTTTGTTGCGGATCTAACATTAGAAAGAGGTTTCCACTGCCTACATGAAAATAATGTCACACACAGGTTGCGCCATGACAGCATCCGGTTAAATTCCCCCTTTTTTTTTTTCTACAGTGGGTGTGGTGGCAGTTCACAGTCAAACCTCTGCGTCTTTCGTTCTTTTTCTTGAAGCACATGTACTTCCTTAGACGAAGTTCATTGTTCATTGTTCTATGTTTCATGGAAGTGGCCCTGTGGCGCATTTGCACATTCGTGTTACCTCCATGGCTGACATACGAGCAACTCTGCTTCCGTCATGCTTCTGATGTTTCACTTTATCTGCTGTCTTTTGTGAGTGCCACTTTTGCGAGTACCACCACTCACTCTCTGAACATTTTGTTGTTCCACAAAGATACAGAGAGCTGTCTTGTTCCGTGAATATTGAAAAGATTCTGTACGTCAGCTGATTCCCTTGACACGAGGCGCTGACGGTCACCATCTCACTTGGGACCAACCGACACATCATCCAGCACAGAACAGCAAGCGTAAGAAGTACGTTCCATACTGTCATCTGTTCTCGGATTTCGACCACGTATGTTGTCTGTAGGCATTAGGTCTGCTCCACTGCTAGAAACATCCACAAGCACTTCTTTTGCACTAAAGCCTCTAGAACTTACAAGCTCACAGTTCATGGAATTTACAGTGATTTCATTGCCATCTGCTGGCTGTCAGTGATTTCATTGCCATCTGTTGCCATCTGCTACTGTCAGGTTAGCGAAGTGCAGACTCGAGCAGCAACCAAAGAGTCGCGCTGCTAGCACGTTGAAAAAAAAAAAAAAAAAGCTCGTTTTTTTTTCTTTCTCTCTTAAACCGGCGCGACTCGGTAACATCAACTGGAAAAGGAGGGTGGCGGCTTGGCAGGCTAGGCCAGCTGCAGAAAGCGGCGGGAGCAGGTTTGAAGTGAGGGGGGGAAGGACACGCCCGCGGCGGGATGATCGCCGGGTCGAGGGATGCAGGCCCTCCTCACGCACGCTCGCACGCATGCACACGTGCGTGCACTCGCTCTCACCTCGCAGTTGCCGTGTCTTTGAGCGCGCCAAGCGCGACACCGCCGCTTCGCATTCCGTTGCGGCGGAGGAGGTGCTTCCCGTTGTTGCTCGCGCAAAAGTGACAAAATTTGGGGCGAAATCTCAGGCTGTCGGCGGAGAAAATTCGTTATTTCGAGGGGTTCTCCCGCTGCCACTTCATTATGTAGATGTTTCAAATACATGTACTTCTATGGAGTAACGGCGGGGAATAGAAAAACTTTGTTATATCCAGGAATTCGTTATATGGAGGTTCGTTATAAGCAGGTTTAACTGTACTTGCAAAGTACTGACATCCATGACATCACACATGTAGTCTTTGCTACACTCACAAACACTGCTTAAAGCCTCTTTCGCATCCACTACCAATGCAGTCTCATGCAACCTACTATCATGAGCTAGCGAAGCTGTGCATATTTACAAACTTTGCTCGTCAAGCCCTTTTGACTTTACAGGGTGCAAGTACACCTTAGTTTGGAGTTCAACGAAATCAACGTCTACAACCGGCATGCTTGTGCTTAAGTCATCATTTGGCTTCAGAATGGCAGGTGCCGGCCCATGGCTGTGTTGCCGTGGCCAGCAGCTTTCGTGGCCCACCTTGCACTGGAGGCAGCCCCACCACAAGGGCTCCAGTTAGGCCTCTGTCTTTATGTGGCCTCAAGCTACTCCAAGAGCTGAGCACAAGCAGGCGACACCTGTGCCTTCTCCATGCGGCATCACTGCAGGCACCTTCTCGCATCTGCACCACCAGGCAGGCGCGTCGCCTTCAGGGCCGCCCGGGAACCGTGGCATGAGCTCCACGAACAACGCACTCGTCCGGCATGTTCCACTGAACCACTAGCTGTGCACTGCACGCACTCCGCGAGCCTTTTCTTCTTTTCTACCATGCTGCCACCGAGCATGCCACCTGCACTTGGCTTTACCTTCTGTTTTTTCTTCCTCGTTCTTCTAACACTTAAAAGGTCCTCAAAAGTCCTCATGATTCCACACATGACCAACCGACACCTAGATCACTATACGCACAAATTGTTCGACAGCTCCACACATCCAAGCATGAGCAGCGTGTGCTCCAAACCTCCTGGCACACGCTAGGATATGAGGAAGGTCAGGGTGCACGGGTTGCCAGAGCACTCCTCCTCGTCCCATGAAAATTGTCTATATGGTACAGATAACCAAAAAATGTGTATATGCTTAAAGGGGCCCTGCAACATTTTTTATCACAGTCTGGAAATGGTGCCCTTCAATCGTGGAGGCTCGTGTGATCACATGAGACAAAGATTAGTGTGCTGCATGCACCAGGGAATTTGCAGTTTGGTTTCAAATGTGGCTGGATACCACCCGCTGTACTTTCAAAATATGACGTCACTAGGAGCATTGACTCCTTTGTTTGAAGTGAAACTAGCACTGGTGATTTCATAAATGCAGAAGCATATGCAGGAATTGTTTGTTCATTTTGATTGCAACAGATCAAGAAAATCTATGCATCTTTATTTCAGAACAATAAAAGAAGTCAAGTGGTGTAGTCGGTGCTACTTGTTACGTCATTTATTGCAAAAAGAGCAGGCCATTTCTAGCTGTGTTTGAAACTGAATTGTAAATTCCCTGATGCATGCAGCATACTAATATTTGACTTGCGTGTTCACAGGAGCCTCCGCGACTGGTTGGCACTGTTTTCCAGCTATGCTCAAAAAGTGTTGCAGGGGCCCATCGTTTTTCTTTTTATTCATGCGTTTGGTGTGTTCCAGAAGGCTGTCTTTCACACTCTGTTCCTTCTAATACAAGTAATACAAATAAATAATACAAGTAATTTACTGCATATCCTTGTCAGTTCTCTTTATTTTTTTGAGGACAAAGCGAGGGCTGTTATTTACAAATAAGGGTAGAAATGAGATATGATGACTACATGTTAGTTACATGATGAACAGTGCATGGCAGTTTGAATAAACATTGCTGTGTGAAAGGCTTCCCAATGGGGACACTGACAGAAAAGGGAGGCAGCAAATGTAGCAGTGCAACTGCAAGGACAGGCAGCTTGTATATAAGGCATGGCCAATGCGATGAGATATGCTAGATGGAGGCAGAGTGGTTAAAGGCGGGTGGTGGTGTGTGCTATAATAAAGCTTTATGGGAGAGATGCTAGACTGGGATTCAGCAAACGAGTGCAAGAGTTTAATAGGAATGATTCTAAGCCAAGCATTGGTCCATGAACTGCGAGCAGAAAACTCATCATCAGGAAATAAGTGCATGTGTACTTCTATAAATGCACAGTATTTGCATGCGCACTTCTTTCTTCTGTTGCGTTCATGCCCTCAGCCCACTATTGCATAAAGGTGGAGTGTTTCATAGCATAGCCTTGTAAGTATATCAATGGAATGAGAAAGGGAAGTGAGGGTGAGGAGCCGGGAAGGAGGAGGGGACAGAGTGAGGCATAGCATAGGTATACACACTATAGCAAGGGGTGGCAAAGAAGGGTGACAAGGATTGATTGATTCCTGAGGTTTTACGTCCCAAAACCACAATATGATTATAAGAGATGCGGTAGCGGAGTGCTCCAGAAATTTTGACCACCTGGAGTTCTTTCACGGGCACTGACGTCGCACAGTACACAGGCCTCACATTTCGCATCTGTTGAAATGCAGCCGTCGTGGTTGGGATTCGATCCTGCAACCCTCAGATGAGCAGCCGAGTACCATAGCTACTAGAGGGCAAGAAAGGAGGATGGGAGAGGATATAAAGCACAGTATACTAGTGCATAGCTGCCTTAATTTTTTTAACGATGATATGCTGGTATGCAGCGACAGGGGGGGGGGGGGGGTGATGGGAAAGCTCTCGGCAGGCAGGACTGTCACTGCTTATAAGTGTTGCAGTTGACTAGCAGTTTGACTTTCTTATTGCATGCACGACGTTTTTTTCCGAAGAAGGGTTGAAAGCTCAGCTTATTGGTACGTTCTAAAAAATTGGCGAACTGTGCAACGGAAACTATCCTGTGAAATGTGTGACACGAAAAATATGTCACTCTCAAAAGAACATTATTAGGGTGGGTATTAACATTTGTTGGCCACTCACTGTGGGTCAAGTGTGTCAGCTATTCCTACAGAATTAGTACTCCATGTTATTTTTCATGGGTGTATGATTGTACTTATTTGCCTTACCACGGTGGTTTAGTGGCTATGGCACTTGGCTGCGGATCCGAATGTCGCGGGATTGAATCCTGGCCGCAGCGGCTGCATTCTGATGGAGACAAAACATTGAGGCTCGTGTGCTGCACAATGTCAGTGCACGTTAAAAACCCCAGGTGGTTGAAATTTCCGGAGCCCTCCACTATGGCATCGCTCATAAGCGTATTGTGGTTTTGGGATGTAAAACCCTATAAATCATCATTGTACTTATTTGTACAAGAACATTAATATGGCCATGGCCTCGAAAACTTGAGTGCGCCAGACCTGCCGGCGCATGAAGTTTTGGAGTCCGTGATGTGGTACCTAAGAATAAACAGCGCGACAAAAAACGACAAGGAAGGAGACACACAGATACAGCGCTGACCTGGTACCTCTTTTCTTATTCTCTTTTATTTTTGTATTCTTTAAATTTTTTTTTCCATGTCACATCACGGCATGAAACAACCACATGTGGGCATGTGGTTGCTCCATGCCGTGACGCGTCAGTACGGAAGGTCTGCCAGTTGCATTGCTTGTCACTGTTAGAATATCGCATGCATATAGTTGGACGTTTACAGTGAACCTCCCACTTAAACAAGTGGACCAGATTATTTAGTCATTCAAATAGGGAGAGTGACATTGGCAATAGTAAATACGACCGCAGTAACACAACAAATGGTCACATGCCATGGACGAGGCTCTTATATACATGTAAGATTCGCGTAATCACAGGTCGTAGCTCTTCCTGTACGCTTAACTTGTGAGAGCGACACCGTAATGCCTGGAAACAGAGGCAACACATTTCGTGCATGTAGTTAATCAGCGGAATCTGACAGGCATGAAAATCAAAAGCACATTGCAGGGACCAAGGCACTTCCAATAGCAGCGCATGCAATTCTGGAAAGCATCGTCACAATTGACCTTTCATTTGTGACTGTGTGAAAGCATATGCCAAATCTTTATTTCACACTACTAGTACATCAAAATATTTCTGACACATCTAGGACTTCCACAGTTTAATAAAAATTGGCAACCATTGAATTCTACATGTATGAGTTCTGCTATCTGCACAAGGTGGGGCAATGATTATGAAAGGGAAAAGAGAAATCTGTATGGATTTTCTTGTATCAGTGGGCTCCAAATGAGTAGATGCTAATTTTTCTTCTTGCAGCCATAAATGTTTTGTCTTATCCGAGCCCCCTCCCCCCCAAAAAAAGTATATGGCACCGTGCAACCGGGGCATCTTAACCCTTTTACTGTCGTGCGTTTCTGGCCATGACGTACCCCCAGTGTCAGCTTGGTTTCACGGATATCAGGGAACAAGCATAGTTATTAGTTATTTATTTGGTTGTGAGTATGATACAGGCAACATAGTAGGATGGTCCTGAATGCAAGCAAAAGCACTGATCGAGTCATGTTTCGGTCTATTGGAGAGGAAAGTGCACGCTCCCCTGAACTTAGTGCGCCATAGCGGACACGCCTACCGAACAAGAAAAAAAAAGAAGTGTGGCTGCTCTTTCTGTCATAGAATTGCTGTAACATGAAAGCGTAATGTGTCTTTACAGAAGTCATTAGATCTTTATTGCACCTCGGTATGCCGCATGACAACAACGTCACTGCATGTCCACTTCCACGACATTGACCCGTCAACATTGTTGCCTTTCTGCGACGCCTAATACGGTAGTTTTCTTAGTCCATGCCACCACACGCGAAGCAGTAGCTGGTGTAGAAATACCGCTGGGTACTGCTGCATTATGCTGGCAGTGAGGCATCACATGGTAATACTGCAACGTGAATGACAGCGCATAGCTGCATGGTTGCCGAATGCAATCTCTGTGAGCACCACATTGCAGCGACAGTGGTACAGTGGCAGCAGCCTTTGCTGCGTTGAGATTACTGAAGCAATCTAGGTGCTTGTGAGTTCCATGCTTCAGGCTTTGCTTAACTGCACCTATATGGCGACACCGCCCTAGATGCGTGAGCACGCAGAGGTGACAATGCGCATTGAGGGAGAGGTGAAAGGCTGCTAAGCAAGGATATGAGGTGCGTTTGTGTACCTTTCAGCATGTGCATGAATAGCGTAGTCGGTAGAATGCCTTTTGCCATGGAGCCCTTTGCCAGGGAACCCTTCCGTTGTGGAACCCTTGACCATTCAGGTCATGGGTTTGATTCCCAGCGCGACCATGTCTGCAAGAATTTTTCTGCTGGTTTTTCTTTCTCATTCATACCTGTATACTTTACTGGGTCATTTTCAGGACTGGAAATGACATGTGGGGTCTTGGTGGACTCCAGCATAAAGCAGTTTTATGTTAAAAAAAAACCTGCATATCCGCAGCAGATCAATCAGTCAAATCACATCCTTATTTTCCAACTAGAGTTCGGGGTCCCTTAAACGAAAAGCAGTTATAAAACAGCTTGAGAGTGCCTGAGGGTCCACGTACATGGTAGCAGTTCCGAAATCAGACTTTTAACAAATAAAAAAAGAGAAAGTACAGTAAAAAGAAATTAGGAGGATGTTGTACAAATGTAACAGTATACACAAAGAAAAAAATGAAATAACTATGTGTGCACACTCATAAATAAATGAACAATAATAATATAAGTGATAAAAACAAAGAACGCGATAGAAAGAGTAGTGATTTCATCCTTGTGGTGTTTATACAGCATGCTATGAAAAAGGACATTAGACAAGGATGAAAAAATATTCACACAGTTCTCTTTTTGTAAACATATAAAAGTTAGGGTCATTATCTGCCAGAACAACCCTCGTAATCTCATGCCCGTACCCGTAATCTCACGCACTCCACATGGTCGCTCAGCCAGAGGGAGAGACGCGCAAAGCAACCGTGACCCCCAGGAAAGAAGGTTGGGCATGGTCACTTTGTACGTAGAGTTAATATGGCTCCATATTCTGCAATACACGTATTAGCCCAGCAAATACGAGCTTCTAGAAAGATCCAGCTGATGGCGCAACCAATCCAAGCATAGCAGCCTTGTTAAATGCATGATGCAGAACGTACTGGTACATTAGTGACACTGCGGTGGGGTGGAGGCATAAAAATGTACGCAAAGTCGGTGACAGTGAAAGGGTTAATTTATAGTTACTTAGGCTAGTGAATGAGGTAGGTTCACATTTGTAGGTAATTGTAAAGAAATTTGTAGGTGTCCTTAGCTATTGCTTTGGGGACACTGTGGTGCTAACTGTGTTTTAGCATGTATTAGATGTACTTGGCTGGGCACACTCTCGGTTAATGCATGTGATCTACTGGGACCTACGGCCACTCGAAGGGGACCCACCCATATTTTGGAAAAGTCGTGGGTTTGAGTCCATCCAGCTATGAGTTTAAGCTTGTAGGCATGGGATCGACGTGCTTGCCATACTCATGTTGCTAGCTATATTTACAACGGAGTTATGAGCATTTTTTCTAGGAGTCCTTAGCTGATGCTTAAGGGACACAAATGCAAAAGCCAAGAGTTGAACCTGGGAACTAAGGGTTCAGAATCTGAGCCTTTGGCAGCCATACATCACTTGAAACATGGGCTGTAGGTTAAGATTCAATAATTTGTGGCCCATGCCTTGATATCCCTGCGTCATACCCACATATCTAATGCAAGTGCGAGTCGCAAGTTGTTTTATTATCATTACTCATGACGTAATTGACTAGCATGTCATGTAGATGTAATGACCTATCAGTCATGTTAGTCATGCATTAGCACCATTTTATGCCAACTTCTATGCAAAGCAAATGATATGAGTGTTAACTTTTTTTTGAACCTTTTTACAAAGTTTTCGAGGTCACGAAGAGCATGACCTTTGTGACCTTGAAAAGCCATTGGTCACTAGTGGCTAGTGCCATAAAAGTACTTATTTTGCCTCTGCGTTATAGAAGGTGGTGGCTTCAAGCATTGCATGGCTCCAGCCAATCAGTGATGGTATTTGGTGTGATATGAATAAGCATGCCATTACAAATTAGGACATCTTCCTGTGCAAATTAGGACATCTTCCTATGCCAGTTTGAGCAGAGAGTTATTGATCTGGCAGCACTCAGAATGGGTTCAGCGACCGCAACATTATTTCCTATTAGGCCTGGAACTAGGTTGCTCCCATCAGGCTGCAAGAATGCCTAAAATAAAAGGCCTATTGTTGATGGTTGCTACAGAAGTTTGTTTGTCTTAACCACAAAGCAGCTCTTTGGTTTCATGTTTAACATATTTTTTCACATAGAAAAGTAACCAAGTGTTCCTACATTGTTTGCTATGTCCAAAAATTCATCTTAGCAGAGTTTGTCTCCACAGGAGTTTACTATGTATATGTTTCATTCTGAAATGCTTCATAACACAAAGAACTAGTATAGATCGAATTTCTTTGTCAAGTATTAGCCAAGTTCCTGTGCTAATATTGGGTGTGTTCCGGTCTTTTAGACAAAGTCTGGAGGCAAGAGCTAAATGAACTTAATGCATTAAATTATTTGTGCTGCACTGCACTAATACTAAAAAGAATGGTGGCATTTTATTTTTATTAGAAAGAACTAGTTTAGTACTACTGGCATAGAGTGCAGGTGTTGTGTTACAGGAAAACTTTCACATTGAATGTTTCATTGTTGTAGCTGTGCAGTCAACTAACTGTTTATCCTTTCACTTCCCTTCTTTTTTTCTTTAGTCATTCTTACTTTCATGCGGCTCGAAAATTACGGAAGAAATGTGATGCCATCACAAAGATCCCAAAAGGCAAGAGTGCACTTTCTATTTTATTTATTTATCTGCACATATTGTTGCTAAAAGGACATGCTACAGGTTGCTTTAAGCAGCAGATTTGATGGTGCCTTTCGTGGTATCACATGAGTTTTCATTGTTTGAAGAGGTCCTGAGCCACCTTTCCAAGTAATGACTGAATGACCTCGCTGTAGGAGATTGTTGCTTCGCAGATCTGTTGGCAAGAAAGTTTTAGAAATTATCAGGTATACGTGGCGTTGCAGGGATTTGTCACAGGCTCAGAACGTCTACACTAGCATGCATCATACTCTAGAGTACTTTCTCTTTTTGTTTTGTTTTTTTTTTTCTACCAACTTTGTATGCTTCCATTATCATGACACCATGTACCAACGGCGCAAATACCTGCCGGCACCCCACAGCAGCCACAGCAACAATGCAACATGAAAGCTGCTGCTTATGTGCTGAAGCCTAGGCATTGCACACAAGCTTGGTACAATTTGAAGCCACTAATGACATTCAAGCATATTTGAAACAAACGGCACAAGGGTTCAGTGCTGAAAATGCAGTGCAACCATAATGACATTCGAACAAACGTGCAAGGGCACACTGAGTTCTGCAGATGACAGTTGTCTTTTCCTGGAAGTGCATCCTTCATCTAAGAAATTTAAACAGAGTTTTCACTTGCTTTAACCTTTTTGTTTAACTACAGCATCAGTTGCAACTACTCTGGTAAAAATATGCACGCGATCTGTTGCCACCAACAAAATGCAAGTGTCCGGAGCTTCTGCGCAAAGTAGCCTGTGAAAGGGATGGGCCCAAGTACAATTTTTTACGGCGTGCCGCATTCTGCTTTTGGAAGAGGCCAATCATCAGAGTGCCCCCTTTTGTGATGTACGTGCACCATGGCAGTGTTATGTGGACCTGCCTGGAGGCTCGTTTCGCACCCATGCAGAGGCTTGCTTGCTACCCACACTTATTCAGCCCCAAGAGAAAGTTGAACATTCGGAACGTGTCCCCCTGTGCCAAATACCTGGGAGTTGTTCTATGTGTAAATGAAGTAAATTTATCGGGAATAGTCTGAGATCATGTCATATTTGAGGGAATGGCTTCACACAATTTTGTCATGGTGAAAAATGTTCATTTCAACATATTGGCATTTCCTTTTCTTTTTTTCATGAAAATACCTCAGAGTCACTGCCAGCTGTGTGCAAAATACCCAACCTGAATGCCGTGTCGTGGCACTCGATCATTGGTTGAACATGTTTTAGTGTTGGCAAATGAGTTCTGCGGAAACCCGCAATGTGGAGCAACGTTTATGAAAGGGAAAATTAGCATCCACCTGTTTTGTAGCACAAGGCTACAAGGAAATCCATACGGATTTCTCAGAAAAGAAAGCTTCCTAGTTGCCGAAAAATTCGGCCTGGTCTGGGGTTCAAACCCGGGACCAACGCCTGTCCGGGGCGCTCGCTCTGCCAATTGAGCTAACCAGGAGGCTAGCGATTGACAGTGCGAGGGTGAATCCGTCGATAACTCGGAGCACAAGGGCGTGAATATATGGCAAATGAGTTCTGCAGAAACCCGCAAGGTGGAGCAACGTTTATGAAAGGGAAAATTAGTATCCACCCGTTTTGTAGCACAAGGCTACAAGGAAATCCATACGGATTTCTCAGAAAAGAAAGCTTCCTAGTTCCCGAAAAATTCGTCGTGGTCCGGGGTTCGAACCCGGGACCAACGCCTGTCCAGGGCGCTCGCTCTGCCAATTGAGTTAACCAGGAGGCTAGCGATTGACAGTGCGAGGGCGAATCCATCGACAACTCGAAGCACAAGGGCGCGAATATAGCTCGAAGCACAAGGGCGTGTGCTTCGAGTTGTCGATGTATTCGCCCTCGTGCTGTCAATCGCTAACCTCCTCATTAGCTCAATTGGCAGAGCGAGTGCCCCGAACAGGCGTTGGTCCCGGGTTCGAACCCCGGACAAGGATGAATTTTTTGGCAACTAGGAAGCTTCCTTTTCTGAGAAATCCATATGGATTTCCTTGTAGCCTTGTGCTTCAAAACGGGTGGATGCTAATCTTCCCTTTCATGATTTAGGGTTGTGTTGAACACGCCTGGCGGTATGCGCAGGAAGCTAGACATGAAGGTTGTTTTTACTGCTGCTTTGCACAAAACATACACGAGCTGCAATAAAGTAAATGCAATCAGTCTCTCGGAAGTAAACTTGATGTCTGATGCAAAACCAAGAAAATGAAGCCATGGCTTGACTTTCGACATTTTGGTAGTGTCAGAATGGTCGCAATGCCAGTATCGCCTTCTCGTCTTCTGAACATGGCGCCATGGCATCAGAAGGAAGACTGCCATCATGATTATGCTCACAGTAAGAACAGCATCCCGATTATCACCTTACATGACTCACTTAAGAAATGCCCATTTAAGTAAACACTACTGCACAGGTCCCTTTTGTCAGCAGCGAGACGAAAGAGCATATATTAGCACAATAGTGTTAAGGAGCTTGTGTCGCAGAAAATCCGGTGTTGGTGTCAGCATAAGCATCTGGTGGAAATAATCATATTGAGCTACCGCTACCGCCATAGCAACACAAAGTAACAGACCATGGAAGCCCTTCACCATGGCACAGGTACATTAGTGAATAAAATTCAATTTCTCAGAATCAAATTCATCAAAAATATCATAAACTACAATTTCACTGACACCTACACGCATAGCTCAGACTGTAATTCTGTTGCAAGGAAACATAGTTATGTTACAATAAAACTCAACCAATTCCAGAACTTAACATAGAAGGCACCAACTGCAGTGTCTGTGTGCATGACATTTTCATAGGCATGCAAAGCTTCAGCTGGAGCTATGATGTCAGCACTGAGGCTGCTCACGCTTGTTCTTCACACTTTCATGAAAGTGCTCTTCAAGAGGGCAGAGAAGTTTTGTCCCAGTCTATCATGGAACAGAGAAATACAGGAATTTGCAATGACATTCGGTATGCCGAGCGAAAGTGCCAGTGTGATTCATGTGTGTAGGGGGGGAGTGTAGTGCAGGGTGAGTGAGCTACTGAATGCTTGTGAAGACCAAAGAAACAGAGAATAAAGGCTCCATGCGGTGTGCACAGAATGGCGCTGTAACATACAATGGGAACATCACAGGTCACAACAATTTCGTAGTGTGAACTACCGTATTTATCTGCATAATTTGCGCTCTCGCATAATTTGCGCACCCCTAATATTTAGCCAGCTTTGCAAAAAAAAAAAAAAACATATTTTGCGCTCCCCGTTTCCAGCTCGCCGGCGCGCACGCACGGACCAACAGCCGCGCGGCCGCGCCCCTCGCTGTGCAGGCGAGCGCAGTCATACGCAAAAGGGGCTGCGATCGAGTGCGATGCCCCTTTTTCCGATTCTTTTCTCCGGAAGCCCCCGAAGCCCAAAGTACAGACGCTAGAATAAAAGCATGCGAGTGGGGGCGAAGAAAACGGCTGAAGCAGCGATCAAACGAGCCCGGCCTATCTCCTTCGCTCCGAGGGCCGATGTGATAACATCATCCCGATCGGGACACCTGCCGTCGATGGGGGGAGGAAAGGCCCCGCCCGTCTTTAACGAGCATGAAAAGACGCGAGGCGGGGGGGGGGGGGTAGTGTCGCTCGGCTGTCGGCTGCCGAGATAGCGCTATCTTGGCAGCCATCAGCGGCTCATAAACACTTCTACGTGCTGCACCTTCCCTGGAGCAGCCGTACGTTTTGCAGTGTTATGTTAGATCGTATCCAAAAGAGTTACCGCGCTAGTTGCATTATATTACATGTTCTTTCAAACGTGTTTGCGAAATATCCGTGTAATTTGCGCACCCCCTTTTCGGAGCTCTAAAATCGTGAAAAAAAGTGCCGTAATTATGCGAGTAAATACGGTAATAAAGGAATGTTATACCGTGACACCTATGCAATTATATGACTCAAGAGCATAAGCGAATGAAAAGGCGATGTGAATGGGGCAGGATAATGCCATCATGTTCCACTCTTCAAGGCTAAGCCTAAGTAGCTTTCCAACATTTTTTTCCTTGCACCGACACGGAAAGTTGTCAGGACGCGGAATATCACGCGGCTGCCGTCACAGCTCACTGCGAGCCAGTATGTCCGCTTTGCCACTGAAGCCTTTCACCACTGGTGTTAGTGTGATCATTTTTCATTAGCGTGGAAGGGACTTTATATGCAATGAAAATGAAAAGAAGCACAGCTGATCAAAACATCACTCTTGATATAGGTCAGCTATCATCATATAGCAGCAATTTGATATATGATGAAAGAGAACAGCTTCGAACAGAGTGAGGACTAGCCTCTGTTTGAAAAGAAGGCTTTTACGAAAATGCCAGCTTCATGCTCCATATGTGAACTCTGTGTGCCACGCATGGCTGCAATATTTGGCCATGTTGTTCATTGTATCCATATAATGTGTTTTCCACAGGGCCTGATGGGTGAGTCAAGATCCCATTAAATTAAGCATGGCACCTGCATGCCTTAAGGTGGGCTAAGTCAAGTAGAAAGTCGTGTGGTGATAAAACTTGTAACACAACTGCACGTAAAAAGTACACAGATCAAGCGTCATGCCGCCATTTTTCACTTCCTTTTTATTATCCTCCCCTGCCCCTGCCCCCTTTGCACTTGTTCGGTCATCGTCTTCTTTATCAGCTTGGGCTTGCTTCAAAACTGAGCTGTATTCTTCACTTTAAACCATTTGCCTGCCTTTTTCTTTCTTTCTTTTTTTTTTTTCACATTGCCACTCCCTGCCATGCCTTGTTATGTGGAAATTTTGTGCAGCAATGCAGTGAAATTTCGTGCTAGCAATGCAGGGTCAGGGCATGTAAACATTTTATTTAGGATTACCTCATCAAATAGAAATTTCACGAATTAGAAGGAAATTCTCAAAGAATTAGAAGTGCTGTACGTTGGGCTAGTTAGTGTTTAGACATGGAAGTAATTTTGAAGTAGCGCAACGGAGCTACACACAAGTGAGAAGACAACACAGGTGCAAACTAACAACTGTTTTTATTGAAGATAGATTGCAATTATATATGCCACCACGAGCTCCGTTGGTGCACTGGTACAAGGACGCTTGAAATTATGCACAGGAAGTTAACATGACCTTGCGTGCACAGGGAGTTATCTGACCATGTATGGGAGATATTCTGTTTCGCTTTGTACAAAACTGTCTGTCACACATATTCAGATAGCTCCCTGTGCATGCTAGGTCAGATAACTTCTGGTGTGGAATTTCAGCTTCCATTGTATTGGTGCGCCCACACAGCTTGTGGTGAAATATATCTAGGGTAGCTTGCTGGGCGTGTTGGTATGGATTCATGGCGTAAAAATTTCAGCGGGAGACGCAAGCACAAGAACAAGGGATGCAAGGAACGGAGTAACCTTAGTTTTCTCAGCGCTGAGCAAACTGTCAAAGCTATGCAGGAGGATCACGGGAGAGAGGAAACTTACAAGCAGCGACTGTGGAAAGTCACATGAAACGGTGCACGTTTACCAATTGTGCAACATCTGTAATTGATCAGACTCCTCTCTCGTGCGGTGACTTCTACGTGGGCCAGACTGGCCGGTGCATTAATGAACGCATGAGTGAGCATCACAATCTGCTCCGAACAGGTACAGGTGGGAATTTACCTTTGCATGGCAGAAGGTGCGGGTGTGAAGCAGACTTTCAGGGTGTATCGATAGTAGGGAGAGAGCAGGGCAAATTAGAAAGGGAGATAGGTGAAGCTCTTCATATCAGGAAGTTGGGTGCCGATTTATGTGTTAGTGAACCTTCGGTACATCTCAGTGACAAAGAGATCAAATTTGTGACAAACCACGAAGGCTGCAATGCAGAGCATGTGTCAAATCATGGTAGTGGCAAGGTAGGGGCATGTTGTTCTTTGTGCGTTTTTCATCTTTTTTGTCTTGTTTGGTGTGTTATCTGTTGTCTTACAACACCTGGTGCTGGTGCATGTGCAGTGGAGTTTCACTAGAACAGAACAAGGTAGTGGCACGTTGTTCTTTGTGTGTTTTTTATCTTTTTTGTCTTTTGTTTGGTGTGTTATGTGTTGTCTTACAACACCTTGTGCTGGCGCATGTGTGGTGGAGTTTCACTAGAACAAAAATTTTCCAATAAACTTGACTTTTAAGTCCAGCCTCAGTCCTGTGCATTCCTTGTTCTGGTGCTTGCGTCTTTGCCCGCTGGAATTTTTACACCATCTTCGATCCCGTTGCAGTCTGTCCTTTGCAGTCTGTCTTCAATTAATATTTGCACCTGTGTTGTCATTCCATTGTGCTACTTCAGGATGATTTCCATAACAAAGAACTAATTGACAAAATAACTGTCAACTAATTCAGATGTCAGAGTTTTTAGAAAGCATTTCTAGCGTGGTATATTCTAGCTTCTGAATTTTTTTTCCATTAAATAGTGTATGCACAGGCCATGCTCACTCACCATGGCTGCACTGCTGAGAGGCAGGCAGAGACGCAAACTGACAAGGATGTTAGGAATATGCTCTCCATCTGCTGTCAAAAAGTTTACTACAAAGTCACAGTAGACTCTCATTAATTCAGACTTGAGGGGACGAATTATCAGATGCAAGCAGAAGTATAGCTCGGTGTGTCATACCAGGAAAAGCAGAGATGGCCTGTTATCACATGCACTGTTGCCACCTCAGTGTTTTCTTTTTTCTGCTAGTGGTTTTGAAGGCTCTGATTTCTGCTGGCAGGTAACTAGCTTCATTTCTGGCTGTTAAAAAATATGTGAGCATGAATGTTCAGCTAGAAGAATCCCAAGCAGCTGATATTTCTGTTAAGGATAAGAAAAAAACTATGAATTACCTGAATGTTACAATTTAAATTAAGCAGCTTTTATATGCATTGAAAACAGCACTCCAATAAAGAGAGAGAGAGAAAGAAGACTATTATACAGATTGGGCAGGCGGTTGGATCGTGGTGGCCTCAGGTGGCAGCTCAGAGTCCCTGGACTCGGGCGGCATCTTCGGCTTGCCGGATGGCCCAGAGCTGGTCGTTCAAGAATTTGAAATTTGTGTGATATAACTGAAAGTTTGAATTATTGAGAGTCTACGGTATATTGGTTTGTATGTCTTCTGCATGTATGGCGGGACATGCCCACATTACTTGTCTGTGCAGGCATTGTCTCAAAAGTGTAAGGGAGTGATATAAACAGGTAAAACGAGGCTTGTGTGTGTATAGTTGCCCGAGTTGTCTTTGGATCGGCAGTGTAAGGTTGAAGTATTTTTCATGAATGTGCACTGAAACATGAAAAGTCCATTTCTATCACGTCTCTGTAGAGTCAGCACTGACAATTTGTGAAAACTTACCATTATTTTTTGTCTAGCATCTGAGAAGAAATGACCCTTTAATTTGTTGCTCGTGTACTAGGTGCTGAAGTTTGCATCATCACAGTAGTCTGTCTGTGCATATGTCAAGGGAGGAGGGTGATAGTTGAACAAATGCGTACCAGCAATGCGTCTAATGGGTGTTTTTTTTTTTAATGCAAAGCATTTCTAGCAAACTTCGGCGCTAGCTAGCCAGCTAGCCGCCTACGACTTTGTGCTCTCCTGGCCGTTTTGTTAATTTGATGTATACGAAAATTGCTATGCCACAACATGACTGTATGACGAACATAAATGACAGGTCTTAACATGAAAATCATGAGATGCATGTCATGAGCGGCATGATTTACATGCCACGGTCTTGGTGCTCTCCTGGCCGTTAATGGGATGTATACGAAAATCGGTATGGCTCAACATGACTGCGTCACGAACATCCATGACAGGTCCTAACATGCAAATCCTGACATGCATGTCATGAGCAACATGATTTACATGAAACGGTCTTGGTGTTCTCCTGGCCGTTTCGTTAATGGGATGTATAGGAAAATTGGTATGCCACAACATGGACTGCATGACGAACATAAATGACGGGACATAGCATGAAAATCATGATATGCATGTCATGAGCGGCATGATTTACATGCCACGGTCTTGGTGCTTCCCTGGCCGTTTCGTTAATGGGATGTATACAAAAATTGGTATGGCACAACATGACCGCATGACAATCCTAAATGACGGGACATAACATGCAAATCATGACATGCATGTCATGAGCGACATGGTTTGCATGAAACGATCTTGGTGTTCTCCTGGCCTTTTCGTTAATGGGATGTATACAAAAATTGGTATGGCACAACATGACCGCATGACTATCCTAAATGACAGATCATAACATGAAAATCATCACACGCATGTCATGAGCGGCATGATTTACATGAAACTGTCTTGGTGTTCTCCTGGCCGTTTCGTTAATGGGATGTATAGGAAAATTGGTATGCCACAACATGACTGCATGACGAACATAAATGACGGGACATAACATGAAGATCATGATATGCATGTCATGAGCGGCATGATTTACATGCCACGGTCTTGGTGCTTCCCTGGCCGTTTCATTAATGGAATGTATACAAAAATTGGTATGGCACAACATGACTGCATGACAATCCTAAATGACGGGACATAACATGCAAATGAGCAACATGATTTACATGAAACGGTCTTGGTGTTCTCCTGGCCGTTTCGTTAATGTGATGTATAGGAAAATTGGTATGCCACAACAGGACTGCATGACTTACATAAATGACCGGACATAACATGAAAATCATGATATGCATGTCATGACCGGCATGATTTACATGCCACGGTCTTGGTGCATCCCTGGCCGTTTCGTTAATTGGATGTATACAAAAATTGGTATGGCTCAACATGACCGCATGACGATCCTAATGACAGGTCATAACATGAAAATCATCACATGCATGTCATGAGCGGCATGATTTACATGCCATGGTCTTGGTGCTCTCCTGGCCGTTTCATTAATGGGATGTATACGAAAATTGGTATGCCACAACATGGACTGCATGAGGAACATAAATGATGGATCATAACATGAATGTCATGACATGTATGTCATGATCGGCATGATTTACATGCCACAGTCTTGGTGCTCTCCTGGCCGTTTCATTAATCGGATGTATACAAAAATTGGTATGCCACAACGTGACTGCATGACAAACATAAATGACAGGTCATAACACAAAAATCATGACATACATATCATGAGTGGCATGATTTACATGCCAGTCTTGGTGTTCTCCTGGCCGTTTCATTAATCGGATGTATACAAAAATTGGTATGCCACAACATGACTGCATGACAAACATAAATGACAGGTCATAACACAAAAATCATGACATGCATGTCATGAGCAGCATGATTTACATGTCACAGTCTTGGTGCTCTCCTGGCCGTTTCGTAAATGGGATGTGTACAAAAATTAGTATGCCACAACATGACTGCATGACGAACATAAATGACAGGTACATAACACGAAAATCGTGACATGCATGTCACGAGCGGCATGATTTACATGTCACAGTCTTGGTCTCTTACGGCCACTTCGTTAACATCATATGTACCAAAATCGGCATAGCGAGACAACATTGCAGATCCATTTTACATTCCTGATGCGTGCTTCGCATTTCCTTGATTCCCACTGCATGTGGGATCTGCCAATTTTTTTTATCATTTTGATGATACGGTGCTTTTATATATTAGGATCTACTCATTGGTCAGACTAAGTGCTCACTTGCCATAACTAGTCTGCCACAGCGGTACGGTGGTTATGGTACTTGGCTGCTGACCCGAAGGATGCAAGTTCAGTTCTGCCACGACAGTCACATTTTCGATGGAGGTGAAAATGGTAGAGGCCCATCTTGTGTGTGTTGTTGGTGGATGTTAAAAATCCTAGTTCGAAACTTCCGGAGCCATCCATTATGGCATGCCTTGTAATCATATCATGGTTTTCTCACATGAAACACCGACAATTCCTATTACTTCCCATAAATGTCACATTTAGTGAATGGACTAGGTGGTTAGTGCAATGGTATGCAGTATTCTCATTGGCAGTTTTAAAAAACTGCATTGTGTGGGATTACATCATAATGGTGCCTATTTGCATGGTAATGGAACCTGTGGACTTCTTGCCTCGCACTTAACAAACTCTTGATTTTTGGAGCTTATTTTGCTCTTAGAGTTTATTATATGAAATGAACAAAGAAACTTATTACTTTGTTCATGAGCTAGATATTTTCAATTCACAGTTAAATATTAGGAATTATAATTAGGGGGCGCTGTATATTGTGGAATTAGAATACGAAGTGCATGCTTCACGCAACTAGAAAAACACTCCCTGTAAAAATTTGCTCTTGCCTAAATGTTCTGTGTAAAGTCCAAGTGCTATGAAATCCGAGTACACCCCACACACTGAACGATGTGGTTGTGAGGGAAAGCACACGCAGATGAGTGTAATCCCCACATTCACGGGGCTTCTTGATTATCCGTCGCTGACAGTCCTGGACTGCCTTGCTTGGGTTGTCTTAGACCGTCATGATGAGACATATGAAGTTCACTAATAGGTGTTTTGGAAATCATGGCTGGCATGGTGAGGAGGGGCTATAGCGGGGATGAAGCGTATGTGCTTTTCGCTTTGCCATGTTCGGACAGCATCGCTCTCTGTGCCACTGAAGGCCGTACCAAGGACTTTTCGAACAAGGTGTGTCTGGAAGGGTGTATGCCTCCTTCTATAGTCTGCTTATCAATGGTGATCATGCTATCTCTTTGCACAGCTGAGTGCGTAAGTGGCAAATGCCAAGGCATAGTGAGTTGCTTCATGTTGGCTTCTCGCATGCCTAGTGTTGGAGATCGCATTATCTCGCTTTGTCCTCAGTCCTCATAACACCACTGTTGTGACAGCGAGCATCCGTGGTCGTTGCATGACATTTGCTCCTGATTGCCTCTGTGTACGTTACTTGTGCTTGTAAATTTCACTAGCGAGTGATTATTTGCTGCAGTATATAATAGCCAACAAAGCTTCAGATGTTGGTTTGTATAATGAACTAACACAATGCTATCACTAACAGTGCTTTGCCTTTTAGGTAAAGCTGCAAATTATGGTGAATGGCAAGTTGTTCTGAAAGACAAAAGCTCTTTAATGTGTACATTCTCCAGATCCTCAATCAATACCCTTCTTTTTTCTTTCAGACAACAAGGAGGCTGTTTGTTCCATTCTTTTAACCCGGTATGCGTTAATCGAAGATGCCGTTCATGAGATCCGTGAGGTGCGGTTATATTTTTGTGCTATCCTACTTTTCATGTCATGTCTGCTATTCACTTATAGAGGCCACATATTTTTTGATAGATAGTCAATGTGAGGCATGCCCATCATTAACATGACCTCTCTGCACTAATTTCATTTGCTGGAAAACATTTCCAGAGAGATTTTGTTCAGCAACTGCCTGCGTGCACCATGTCTGGGCAGTATCGGACACACATGTATGACATTACTACCTCGACCTATTTTGTGTATCTCATTGTCATACTTTTGGAAGTACTATATGTATCAGCATCTGCATTGAAAGATAAGTAGAGCCTCGTTCATATATTTTCAAAAAATAATGTGACGATGAACCTATTATCTGGGAAATTATATGATCCAAACACATGAAAAAAATCGTGCAGTTTCGCAGGAAAAGCAATTCATTGATATAAATATTAAAGTATTTTACTATTTCACAAAATTGAGGCATTAAAATGTCCCAAAACGACAATAAACGTCAGCTTATGCTAGCTACTAAAGCATGTTGGAATGTACCCAAAGGCACGGCAGTGACTGCGAGCGCTAGCTGTCAGCGCTGACAGCGTCAGGAGCGAAATGCACATGTGTTGTCCCTTCCTTCACTGTTTAAACTACTTCGCATCTTCAGGCATATGCACATTCAAATCATCATTTTCTTGGCCTGCCCAAACTGCATGCGCGGTCATCAAACAGCATGCAAGTGGCGTTGAGCGCAGACGCACGGACCACGTTGTGCTCAGTCGCGCACACTTTAGTTAATACGTATGACCTCAAATATTTACTGCACGGGAAGACGTGCACACCAAGCGCACTGGCCTCGCGTTAACAGATCGCTTGACCGGGCACATCACGCATGTTGCACGTCCCAAGCCAAGGTCGCCAGGCTAGTGCATTGGATGCATGTTCACCGTCAGAGCTACCAGCTTAGTCCCTAGGGGCTACAAAGCGTTCCGCATATTATTTTTTATTTATTTATTTTTTAACCTGCATTTCCTCGGTGCCACCACCGCAACTTTCAAGCAAATTATCAGCGGTTCTTGGCTTTTGAAGTTGCACGCGAGTGCAGAACATGCCAAACGGGACCTGCGCTTCAGCTCGACGACAAAACCATCCGAAGCACACATAGTGTACACTCTCCAGTGGGAGGTTACACTGGTCAAGTGACTATGCTGTATAGGATCACATGATGCAATGTGTTGACTTGTTGGGTTTGATGCGATGGGGTCACCTGTGTGATCCAATTACCGCGCTGTCACCTTGCGATATACTGTGTCTGCTCGCTCACTGTAAAAAGATCGAGGATGTGTTCCATATTCCGTGCACGGATAGGCTTTCAAGCTTGCTTATTTCTGTTTTTTAGTAATGACCATTGCCTTGCTGATCGGTAACTTGCAATCAGAAATGGCAGGATCGATGATGTTTTCAAAGCAATGTTGGGAGAATTCCTCTGGCAATCTTTGAGCATCAGCTATCTACCGTGCCAGACATTCTTTATTTGCTCTTCTTCGGCTTGGCCATTGAAGGCAAGGTGAGTGGAAACAGGAGGTCGAAATTTTGAGCTTTCGAATGTAATCCAGATGGCGGCGCTCGGTGGGGGAAAGACGACGGACGATCCCATGCTTTAGATTCTTTCATTTTGAAAGCTCCGTTGCACGCTGTGACCACTTTGCGTTTCCTTCTGCAAGGGGGTTCTCGACGTATTGTTTGCAACACGTGTAGATGCATTATTGTTTTTTGTTAGTGAAGCCTTCCGTTGATACATAGCGCCTGCACTATCTCCGTATCTCTGTTTTGTGTTTTAACACTTCTATTTCACGCTCAACCTGCCCTATCAACAGCATACACCGAGGCTACAATTAGTGATGCATATCACTTGATTATGTCATTTCTTTCACATAGATCCATCGAAACGTACTGCTGTCCCGTTTATGAAGTGCAAGCTTTCACCTCAAGCAGTGTCTTGCAGCTTTTATTTTCTGGTCATTCTCGCAACTTTGCAGCAGTAAATAAATTAAAAAAAATATTCAAGAAAAGTTGATGTTGTGCTTTTATATGGATGCTGATACCTGACGATTGGAACACCAGGCACAATTAGCTTTGTGTGTGGGCTATGCACGTGCCTACAGAAGATTTTCTGCTGCCTGTGAAGATAAGTAAAAGGTGCTTAGAGTACTGTTGTTGGCAGAAAGGTATGGAGCATACAGAAAAGCAAGATAGTTCGAATAAGATTGTTACTTTTATTTGTTTAATTTATTAGGAAATACTGCAGTCACTAAAGATTAGGTACTTCACAGCCTTATAGCTAACGTAGGTAGGTGCTGAGCAAAATTTGTTGGGAAAATATATGTGCTCCGAGAAAACAGGTGTTTGTAGAGGATAAAATAAAGTTTGAGCTTGGCGGCCTACGGGCTACCACACCGTCTTAAAGGGGACGCTCATAACATCCATCCATCCATGTCTCGCTTGCGCTTGCGTTGGACGTGTTCTCTGTTGATCGGACGTTTCACCTTTGCCATCTGAAAGGCTGTGCATGTTTTGTATCTATCTGTAAAGGCGATCGAGTATAAACGATGTTCACAGGAGCCTTCCATGTTTGAAGCCAGAAGTGATGTTACATGAAGTGAGAAATGGGCCCGTAATATTAAACGTCCAGAGAAAGAGCTCATGACCACTGTGTGGTATGAGAACGGCGCTTGACACAAGCTTTCTTGAAAAGACTATGATAGCGTGGTTTGCGCATGGCACTTCAAGAAAAGCTTGATTGAAAGGATGCACATTACCGGTGTGTAATCAAGAGTGACATCGAGTGGATCGCAGTCATCCTCGTTTGAAACAAAACGACGTGCGCGTGTTGTTCTGAGACGTGCCTCATTACAATGAAAAGTATCGAAGAAAAGAAAAACGGGAGAATACTTGGGCAATGGACGTGCCTAAAAGTGACAAAAGAAGATGTCCATTAGCATGCAAGAGTTGGAAGCAAGGCAGTGCCATAGCAGAGATACAGCTATACATACGTCAGGAACAGCAAGTGCAGTAACCTCCGTCCACATGGTGCAACATATGGAATAAACTAACGTCTCCGAGTTGACGTGATGGTGTGTTTTACAGCATCTTCAAGCTCGAAGTTGAACAGAACGAGCGCATGCGCTGCTTAAGTTACTGAAAATGAAGCCTAATAATGCCACCGGACTCACTATGTTGCTCTGTATTCATCTGCGGCCAATCTTTAGGAGGAGGGTCAGAAAAATAAAAGTATAAATTTTGTGCAGGTTTACCAATGGTGGAATGCTTAAAAGAAACAAAAATGGCAGTCGAAGCTCTCAACAAACAAGAAAGAAAACAATGTTAAGTGTTTCCTGCACGTACCGCTGTTGACACATGCAGCGCACAGAAGCATAGCCTTCGAGAGTTACGTTATAGTCAAACATGGCTGCCATGACACTACACAGCTGCCTGTCATAATGTACAAAAGCATGGCCTTCCAAATTTACAATACCCACAAACATGGCCGCTGTGTCCTACTTTTCCTCATACTGTTGCTAGTTGCGGCACACTAAAGCATGTCTTTTGAGATTGCCTTCTGATAACTTGCAGGAGCTGCAATCCAGTCCAAGCCGTTAATGCTCATGAAGCACATTCTTCTTTTCTTGGTTCAGCGTAGTTCAGCCAGTGCTTTCATGATTGGTGGTTGTGGTGTCATCCTTTTTTGGTGCGGCATGTCGTGTTCATTGTCCTTTGTTTGTTTTTTGTGTGTGGGTGCAATTATATTCGCACATAAACACCGGACTATGCCAAAGTATCGCATTCTGAATGTGAAAGAAAAACTGGACATTATCCACCATATTGACAATGGAACAAAAAGGTGTGAGGTCGCCCGCAAAAAGGACATGCCTCGTAACAACTTTGTATGGCATGTGGAACGCTCATGAAGAGCTGAGGAGTGGCGCAGGTAATAACATGAAGAGGTGCTGCATAAGAAACTCAGCTTTTCCCGAAGCGGGAGAAGGCTCTGTTTCTTTAGATGAAGATGCCGCGGAGCTCAACTTGCCAATGAGTGGTCCGCTTCTGGCCAAGAAAGCGCAGACTTTCGCGGCCCAGCTCAATTGCAGCGGTTTTGCCTGCAGCAATGGCTGGCTGTCGGAAGTCCGTTATGGCATAATCAGAAAATTGTTATGGGGTGAGTCTGCTGCAGCAAAGAGGGTGCTGATGAGTGGAAGAACAGTTTGCAGGAAGAATTGGCTACCTACGCTGCCGACGACATCTTGAATTTTGATGAATTGGCACTTTGCTGCTGCCTGCTTCCGAACAAGATGCTAGCATTTAAAAGTGAAAAATGCACAGGCGGAAAACATGCCAAAAATCGGATATCGTTCACCTTCGGCGTTAACATGACCGGCAGTGAAAAGCTGCCACTCATGGTTATTGGAAGTTACGCCAGCCCAAAGTGCTTCAGAGGTGCCCGTTTGCCATTCAGTGTTGCTTACAAAACTAACCAGAAGGCACGGATGGACAGCTCAAGTCTTTGAAGAGTACATGTGCCAGCTGGACCATCATTTGTCTGCCCAACAAAGAAACGTACTCATCGGTCTCGACAACGTGTTGGTACATGTCACTTTAGACAACTTAGCAGCCATCAAGCTGCTCTTCTTGCCTCCAAACACGACAGCGCTCGCCTAGCCCCTCGATCAGGGAATCATCTGCTCTGTGAGGCTGTTGCATGGGGTCAAGTTGTAAAATACAAACACACATCAAAAAAAGAAAGTAGGAGTGCATTCCAAAACAAAAATTTAATAACCCAGCCCAGCTACTGCCACAGCTTTGAAATGCATCCGCGGTGTTCCTGCTTCTATATGTGCTTGCAAGACCATTCCGCAAGTACTGATTGTGTAGTTTGGTCACGTATACACCGCAAGCTTCGGCAAGCATCCCGACTTCAGCCGTGAAAACGTCGGTGCTTGGCATAGAAACTTATCCCACTCAGCTTCCAGCTGTAGATTGTTTGCTTCGGGCGCACAAATACGCGACACAGCTATCTTCGCACAATGGACTTCTCTTTGAGCATTAGCTTAATAATAAAAGTGGCGCATCACCATTTCAACTTACCGTATTTACTCGAATCTAATGCGCACATTTTTTCAGATAGAACAGGTCCACAAATCATATGCGCGTTAGAATCAAGTGCGAACAAACGACACCGTTACTATATCGCCGTCGGCATCAAAATGGCCGCCTCCTATGAGGTATGTGCGCTGTCGAACGGTCACCGGCGAAAAAACAAACTAGCGGCGTGGTGGTCTTTGGCGTGCATAGCTTCTGTAGTTTCTGTGTCGCCGTAGGTCCCATGCTGAACGACACCATGACGCGCATGATGCGTAGGCCGACGATAGTCGCCGCGCCGACGCAGACCATAAATGTTCATTACACCACTTCGTTCCCACTGCCGCTGAAGCGTTGCTATTGCAACTGTCGATCTTTACACAATCTGAGTCTGCATGAGCGCGCTGTGCAAAGGGTCGGTGCTTATGGGCTGCTATCGAGAGATCGCAGCTGGTCGACCTTTCGTTTGATTAGTTGCTGATATGGAATTGTGGTGACGTGCAACCTTTCGAACACCATGCTCTCTGTTAAAGCAATACAGCTACCGGTGCACTTAGGCTGGAACGGCTTATGCGTAGCAAAATAGAAAAATGAAGACAAAAAGTTCATTACATGGGTGGCATTTTCAAAACGTATGTGTTCTTGTTTCTTTTCCAGTGACTATGCATGCTCCCGAAAGCAGCAGGTACAATTTGTTGCAAAGGCACTTTAGTCAACTCATAAGCACGCACCAGGCGTCGCTTCACGAGGTGAAAAGGCGTAGCTTTCATACGGAGGGGCAGTTAGTGCTTTGTGATCAAACTGGGTGAAGAAAAAATGACTTGGTAGCTGTTTTCGCATGCTTCGGAGGGCAAGTGCACATACAATGAAGTACTGATATAACGACCACTGTTCGCAGCGCTTTCAAGTTCACTATAAGCAGGTTTGACTGAATCAAACAGCATATTAGCAACGTTTGTTTGCAGTTATTGTATGGCATACTTTCCACTGGAAATAAACTTTCGTGTACATTTGAACACACGAAAATTATGTCGGAACAAAGATCCTGAATCCTGTGTTTTGCACTGCATTGGCAACCCATTAAAGGGCCCCTAAACCACCAAGAGGTCGAAATTTAGTTGTGGTGTTGCTTTTGTGTTGGTGTCCGCGAGAAACACGTAGCCACAAGAATTTTTCGAAACGGTGCCGAAATAGCCGAGTTACACACGTTTGATTATTAAAACGTGGCGCTTGCTTGTTTCGCTCTCTCCTGCGCCCACCGGCCGCTTGCCGGTGCCACCTCCTCGCCCAGTGCTCCTCCGAATGTCACGTGACATACATCACCGATGACACGTATCTGGTTGACACGCCTCCTCCGGGCTCCCGCGTTCGCACAAGTATTCTGTTGGTGCTGTGCCAACAGTCTCTGTTTGCGCTATCCATCATGTTCTGACAGTTGCTGCAGTTTCTAGTCGGCTGTACCTCACTTGCACTTGCGTAGCGTAGTGCATTTGCGAATTCACATGCGAACACCACACGAACGACACACGACGAGGAAAACAAACAGGTAGGGAGCGCGTGCATTTGCTAGCAGACTAACCAGAAGTCGACGTTCTCCTTCGGCCAATAAGCGGAGCTCGGACTCTTCTTACGTCACGAAAAACCACAACATCATCGCGGCTAACTTTGGTATGCCGGAACTGGCCGGAGAGGCGCACGGGATTGTTTTTCGAGTTTTGGCGCGGCCGCGGCGCGTAGCGCTGTCGCATTTGACATCGTTCATCGTTGCGCCATTCTCAACTTGATGTGCGTGTTAACTTGAAATGTTCAAAAAAATGTGGGGGTGGTTTAGGGGCCCTTTAATTTATGCGAGCAGGTGTTTCTCAGTGTGTTCTCTTGTTCTTTCTTTGAATTTCATATGAAAGCTTCGGTATTTGATATTTGATGTGATATTCGAATTTTTGGCCACTATTTGGCACTATTCATTTTGAGTTCAATTTGAGATGAAATTTCACTATTCGCACACCCCTACTACATATTAACAAGGTTGACCTACTTAGAGTCACTGAGGCTGGAAACTGATACTAATAGTTATACAGTACATTCAAACCTTAATATACTGAAGCA
This sequence comes from Hyalomma asiaticum, assembly GCA_013339685.2. NCBI lineage: Eukaryota > Metazoa > Arthropoda > Arachnida > Ixodida > Ixodidae > Hyalomma > Hyalomma asiaticum. Next base: position 216,990,813 of record CM023481.1, read on the forward strand.
TTATATTGCAACATTTGTTACATTAAAGTTTCTATATTTCAGCGTTAAGAGTGAGCTCACTGACTCAAAGAATTGTCTTGGATCTTATTAGAAGGCACACTGAAGTGTAGCAGCACAGGAACAGAGAAGCGTCTCTAGTGGTGTGCTGTTAATTGCCTATTATGCTCACACTTTGCGGGCACAGATGTACAGCTGCCCACTTCTTTAACTGGAGAGAGCGAGTAGTGACCATTTTGTGCATCAGCGCCGCACAACGGTGCCAACTTGCAAACGGGTCGAGGTTATGCGCCCGCCGACGCCGCACGCTCGGCTTCGACCGTAGTCTGCCAGGCTGTTCTTTTTTTACGGAAGGCACGCCTGTATCAGCTTGATCCAGATGAACAGGCTGCATGGCTCGGTGAATTGTTGTGCTCATATCTTGTGTTCCCAAAACGTCGATATGAGGTTGATAAGGGAGTGCGTTCCATATAAGAGGACAGCCTAGTAGACGACGATCAAAGCTGAGCGCATGGCGTCGGCGGGCGCATAGCTTCAACCCGTTCGCAGGTAGGCACTGTCGTGCGGTGCTGACGCACAAAATGGCCGCTGCTCGCGCTCTCCTGTTAAAGAAGTGAGTGTCTGTACATACATGCATATTTGCCATGGATGTGCATGCACTGTGGCGTTCCCTTGTGCCCACATCATTCCTGACTGTGCAAATGTGCTGCATGCATTTTGTTGGGTGAACATAGTGATAGCAATGCTGCTTTCATGTCTGAAGGTGACATGCCCTCAAATTGATCATGCTCATAATGGTAGTAACAAACAACAACGCACATGGGGTTGTTGCTTGTTAAAAGCTTGCAATATATGTTACATTGGCATCACATTACCTGGCACGTTACTTGGAGGCATCATTACTTAGGACATGGAACTGAGAAATTGAAATCAAGTCAGTTCTTTTCTCTAGATGTTTTGAGTACCTTCTTGACTTTAGCCCGTCCACTCACTGCTAAATGCACTTAATACATAATGAAATTGGAAAACGCTGGAAAATATTCATTGCTAAGGTGCTTTCATTATGTTCAGAACAAAAATGCTAAAAAGAAATAGGCAAATTGTATTATGAGGGAACTGGAGCTAAACGTCAGCCAGAACACATTTATATTTTTGGGAAACCTGCGCCCAAAAAAACATGACCAGTAATCGTGAAACTTGCCGACTTTCGAGATAAAACTAAGGTGCTGAAGAACTGTCGCAGGTTGAAAGGGACCAATTTTTCCATAAGTGAAGATTTTTCAGTCCGTGTTCGAGACATAAGGAAAAAACTCTGGAACTATGGGAAAACAAAAAAGGAAGCTGGAGACAGCGTTTCTTTAACCTATGACAAACTGAGAATTAACGGTGAACTGTACTACTGGGATGAGAGCCAAGATAGTGTGGTACCGTTGAAGAGACAGTCGGGCATCCTTAGCTCACAAAAAAACCAGCAAGGCGAGGCGAAGTCGCTGCGCCCATGCCGAGTCCAGCAGTATTCGAAATAAGTTTCATAAATATAAATGCACGCAGCATAGTAAATAAAGTGGATTCCTTGGAATCGGTTCTAATCAGTCTTGAACCAGATTTCGTTGCTGTTACGGAAACATGGCTAACAAAAGATGTCCGGGACGTTGAACTGGCCCCGCCAGGATATTCAGTGCTGCGGAAAGACAGACATACACGTGGCGGGGGCGTTGCAATACTCATAAAGAAAACTATTCCTTTTTCAAGGCTTCCTGATATAGAAAACGTTGAAGCTATTTTTTGTATACTGTGGGGTCTGGCCACGGAGTTCTCCCACGCTCGAGGAACACAGGACACAGTTCACCGCAGTGCAAACGAACAGTAGGGCATTTATTTGCACCTTCTACACATAGTAAGCACGCTAGCCGAACTATACAAACCTGGCACTCTAATGCAATACCCCACGCGTAATCGATGACATTCGACTCACCGCAGCAGGATACCGAGCGAAGTAGTTTTCGCCCATGCTGGAACCGTAAGCCTATATTGCTCGCGAGATAAGTCGCGCGAACTGAGGCTCAATCGGCTATCGGGAGAGGCATCCGCGGGTTCGTCCGAGCGGAGCTCATCGCCACCGCGCGCACGAGCATCGACCACACGCGACGACGTCCCAAGGCCGAGAGGGCAAGGATCGTTTCCCGTCCGTGGGCCCGTGAATCCTCGCTGCCAGGTAGCGCTACCGCGGGAACACCAGCGCCATACCCAGCGCAACGGTGCGCATGACGATGACGTCACGTCTCGTGCCTCGCGGGAAAGCCACCTTAGAGGAGCTTTGAGGAAACGCGAGCGCCACGCGATAGAAACTCATCAGGGGATGTCAACATTCCCACATCCCCCCAACCTTAAATAATCACATATCCCTGCAAAAACACAGCTACAAATGCACCGCAAATACAGGGTTACACATTCAGCGTCACTGAGCTTCGGGTATGTCCACGCACTCGTGTCCTTCACGTGCACCACCATCCACGTAGTCCCGTGCGCGCCGCCACACAGGCGACCTGTCTTCAGGCTTGACCAAGGCTTCACAGCGGGGCTTCAGGCCAGGGCTCCGAAAAGTCGACGTAGTCGGCACGAGCAAGCGTCACTCGCACCGACGCGCCTTCCGGCCGAGAAAACCGCGACAGCTGATGGCAGCTGCTGACACCCGCCTCAGCCGCCGAGGGTTGCGAGCAGGATGCAGGCGGGCGTTGATTCCAAGGCTGCCATGGCGGTAATAGGTGTCTCCATGGCTCCCAAGTCTGGGCAGCAGCGTGGATGCGCAGAAGGCGACAAGCTGCGGGTGACGTCACTCCCGCTGCTTACACTGAAAACAACGCTCTCGACAGAACACTGCATTAGGGCAAAGGAGAGCAGTTGTACGCATCGCCCACATGGTACGACTGGAAATAATGCTCTCGACAGAGCACTGCATTAGGGCAAAGGAGAGCAATTGTACGCATCGGCCACGTGGTACGACTGAAAATAATGCTCTCGACAGAACACTACATTAGGGCAAAGGAGAGCAGTTGTACGCATCGCCCACGTGGTACGACTGGAAATAATGCTCTCGACAGAACACTGCATTAGGGCAAAGGAGAGCAGTTGTACGCATCGCCCATGTGGTACGACTGGAAATAACGCTCTCGACAGAGCACTGCATTAGGGCAAAGGAGAGCAATTGTACGCATCGGCCACGTGGTACGACTGAAAATAATGCTCTCGACAGAACACTCCATTAGGGCAAAGGAGAGCAGTTGTACGCATTGGCCACGTGGTACGACTGAAAATAACGCTCTCGACAGAACACTGCATTAGGGCAAAGGAGAGCAATTGTACGCATCGGCCACGTGGTATGACCGGTTCATTCGGCTAGTAAGGAATTTCGGCGGCTACTGCGACGCTAATTTCACGTGAACAAAGGTCGCTTTTTGAGTTCACTCCGTGCGAGGCAAGCTAGAATGAGGCATGCAAAGTGCGACACCTCAACGCCACGGTCCGACTGGTTGTGTCCCACGTGCGACAGGCAGCTCCAAGGAGCCTTAGGCCTAACGTATCGCCGCGCTCCACAACAACCGGCATCCAAACAACACCCACACGGCACAGAATTTAGGCAGCCGTGAGGAGACTAGCTCTGCTGGGGGCCCTCTCCGCTCGCTACGTGCGAGCAGCTGAACGATCGGCGCCCACTGTCCCGGACAGTGTCGGAACGCCCGGTGCCGAGCCGCAATACCAGACAGCCCGACACCCGTGGCCCGCGGCCACCTGGCTCCCTGAGCCGCGACTCCCAGAGTCAAAGCGATAGAAGCTAATTACATAGAAAATTGGACCACCCACGAGGCTTCCGTACTCACTCACTTCGGGCTTGCCCACTCTCCACGGGCACTAAGCCTCGTTCTCCCAGGATGCAGACCACGTGTGGCTCTCGTAACGACGATCTTTCAAAACGCTCAAGTAGCATGCCGACAAGTTCAAACACGCTACCGCATCCAGTTGCCTCGCTCTCAAGAAAGCACGCCGCCAACGCCAGCGATCAAAATCACGCCAGGCGTAATCTCGACAGGTTCAAACAAAGGCTGCCTTGAACCGAGAAAAACTGTTGTCCGATATTCCAAGAGCCCCACGTTGGGCGCCAGATGTGGGGTCTGGCCACGGGGTTCTCCCACGCTCGAGGAACACAGGACACAGTTCACCGCAGGGCAAACCAACAGTAGGGCATTTATTTGCACCTTCTACACATAGTAAGCACGCTAGCCGAACTATACAAACCTGGCACGCTAATGCAATACCCCACGCGTAATCGATGACATTCGACTCACCGCAGCAGGATACCGAGCGAAGTAGTTTTCGCCCATGCTGGAACCGTAAGCCTATATTGCTCGCGAGATAAGTCGCGCGAACAGAGGCTCAATCGGCTATCGGGAGAGGCATCCGCGGGTTCGTCCGAGCGGAGCTCATTGCCACCGCGCGCACGAGCATCGACCACGCGCGACGACGTCCCAAGGCCAAGAGGGCAAGGATCCCCGTCCGTGGGCCCGCGAATCCTCGCTGCCAGGTAGCGCCACCGCGGGAACACCAGTGCCATACCCAGCGCAGCGGTGCGCATGACGATGACGTCACGTCTCGTGCCCCGCGGGAAAGCCACCTTAGAGGAGCTTTGAGGAAACGCGAGTGCCACGCGATAGAAACTCATCAGGGGATGTCAACATTCCCACAAAACTTACGTTGGCCCAGCGCGTGGTCACGGTGGCATGTGTTTACCGCTTTCCAACATCTGAGTGTAGCGTCATCTCTTCACTATGTGACTATCTACAACGCCATGTGCCAAGTGGCCGACTAGTCTTAGTAGGTGACTTCAACTTACCCGATATTGATTGGGAGGCCATGCGCTTTCCATCGGCATCGTCTCAACTAGTTAGCGATATGATGTTGCATTTTTACCTGAATCGGGTAGTTACCCAGCCCACGCGCACCAAGGGAACTACATCAAATATTCTTGGTCTGACATTTCTCAGTCACCACTTCGCTCTTGAAAACATGGGTTTGCAAATTCTGGAAGGCATCTCAGATCACGAAATAACTTATTGCACAATCCGCTCAGAAACGCCTACTCCAGTCGTTGAGAAGTGTAGCACTTTTTATGACTTTTCTAATGCTGATGATGCCAGTATTATTGATAATCTCAGCTTTGAATATGCCGCATTTGAAAAGCTTTCTATGGACCCTTCCGTAGATGTAGACGCTTTGTGGAAAAAGTACACAGAAATTATATTTTTCAGCCTACGAAATTACGTGCCAGTGAAGACGAAAAAAGCAAGGAAAACAAATCCGTGGATAACACGCGATATAATTTATGCTAAACGAAAAGTAAAAAGGCTACGTAAAACCCTCAAGATAAAACCAACGCCGGGAAACAGACGTGTGGTTAATGCATCCATCAGAAATATGAAATCAAAAATTAAGGAAGCTAAGAATAAGTACTTTTCTTCAACTCTTCCTAACTTTTTGAAGACCGCGCCACAGAAATTTTGGAGTTACCTTAACCCGAAAGACCATGACGGCCCCGCAACTACCTCTGATGATAATAGAAACTCCGCAAATTCTTTTAATAGATATTTTCAGTCAGTATTCACCATCGATGATGGAAAGCGTCCGCACCTGGTCCCGTGTGACCGAAAGCCCATCGAGCCGCTCACAATCACAGAACAAGGCCTATTAAATCTTTTGTTATGTATTGACAGTAAGAAAGCGATTGGGCCTGACAACATACCTAATATGTTTCTTAAGAGATATGCTGAATGGAATTCTAAATATCTGTGCCATATCTTCAATAAATCATTAGTGGCGTGTTCTCTTCCTGTTGAGTGGAAAACCGCTAAAATCATTCCCGTGCACAAATGCGGCAGCACAACAGAGGTATCCAATTTCAGGCCCATTTCCTTAACCTCAACCATATGTAAACTTCTCGAACACGCAGTACTTAAACACATAAACAGGTACCTCGAACAAGAATCTATCCTTTCTCCGTGTCAACATGGCTTCCGCCGTGGTCTTTCAACAGTCACACAGCTGCTAGAACTAACACACGACATATCACAAAGTATAGATTATAGAAAACAGACAGACTTAATCTTATTAGACTACTCCATGGCTTTTGATCGCGTGTCACACAAAAACTAATCAGGAAGCTCCACTGTACACTAGGAGAAGGATCTATTGTTAGATGGATAGAGAACTACCTCACTGACCGCACACAGTTCGTTCATGTTCATAACGAAGATTCAGCTTTAGCACCTGTTATACATCAGGAGTGCCTCAGGGCAGTGTGCTAGGTCCTGTTTTATTTCTGATATATATAAATGATTTACCTTCCAAACTAAAGGTCAACATCCATCTGTTCGCCGACGATTGTATTTTGTACCGCTAAATTAATTCCGATGATGACCACCATGTACTGAATGACGCCTTAAAATCTGTCTTGGTGTGAAGAGTGGCAGCTGACTCTAAATGCCAAAAAATGTAACGCTTACAGTGACTAGAAAGAAACAAATATCTGATTTTACTTACGTTATCAACAACACACCTCTCACTCGGGTATATGAGAATAAATATTTAGGCGTTACTTTAAACCATGATCTTCGTTGGGAAGCGCATATTAACAATATAACTTCAAATGCACTAAAGCGACTATTCTTTTTGAGAAGGCGCCTTCGTCTTGCGCCGCCATACACAAAACTACTGGCTTACAAAATGCTTGTTAGACCAGTGTTAGAGTACGCCAATATTGTTTGGTTTCCGTACACGAAGGAACTTATCGCAAGAATGGAAGGGGTGCAGATGAAGGCGGTAAGGTTCATCTATAATAAGTACAAGACAACAGATTCTTCTACTGAATTACTAAAGAAAGCTGGGCTATTAACACTGCAAAGCTGAGCAAAGATAGCTAGGCTAAAGCTCTTGTTTCAATTAATTCATGGTGACATAAACATCGACACATCAAGGCTCATTTCTTTCAATCGCTCTAGATCAACACGCTATAGGCACTCCCAAACACTTAATGAATACACTTTTAACTCGAAATTGCTTTAAAGGGTCCCTGAAACGTTTTTTTGACATTGCATCACTGATTTGGCAACACAATTGTGAAATCATTCACACCATAAATAAAGCGAAGCACCGTGCGCCAAGGCAGCTATGGGCTTATTTCTGTCGCCTTCCTCCTTACCACTGCTGTTCCTCCTCAACTCGATCTGCTTGGAGTGCGCGCTAGCGATGACAGCGTCTCCCGCGTCAGCCGCTCTGCCGAGCCTTCCGTAGCGACATAGCGCCCCGATATCCTCACTGAGGTCGCCCGCCTCGGCAGTGCTAGCCTCTGTAATAGAGCGCCGGCGACTTGTGTACGCCGCCAGATGCCGCGACGATACCGTTGGCTGAAACGAAGGAGTACGTTGTAGAAGCACGTTGTGCGCAGCTAGGTTTTGAAAGTGTGACTGGTTCGGGGCCAATCAGCGACCTCCCATTCGTAGTTCGATTGGCGGGGGCGTTTGAAAACGCATTTTGGCGAGCCGCTGCGACCTTTTGCGATACGCGTGTTCAAAACCTTATTATAAATTACACACTTTACGCACAGCGCTGAAATCTGTCCTGTAATGGTCCTAATGACCCGCTCTACCGGATCACCATGTTTGCACAAAATCGTCAAAACCGTTTCAGGGTCCCTTTAAGTATTCATACTTCCCTCGAACCATACGAGAATGGAACCAACTTAGTCCATCTATTACTAACGCTTCATCTTTAAATATGTTCTTAGATACAGTAGAAGTTAATGTATGTATATGCTGATAAGTTTTTGTGAAAACTATTGTTCTTTCTTTGTTTTTTGTATGTTGTCTTTTTTCTTGTAAACTGTATTCATATATTGTGTTTCGCTATTATAATTCCACCATTAGGCATACTACGAGTGTAATTATTGTAGCTAATAGTGTTAATGAGTTGTGGTTATATTGTGTATATGCTGTGCATACTCATGTACTAGTTCTGTGCATACTCGTGTATGCTATTTATGATTCCTGCATTGTGTGAAAATCATGGTGCTTCTTTGCGTTCAAGTGTATGCCCTACCTGCTATGATCTCCTATGAGATCGGCAGTATTGTTGAAAAAAAAATAAGTAAATATCTTGGCAAAGAATCGGAGGGCATAGCATACATTCAATCAGCCTCCAAAGATCTGTGGTTATTATTGCAATGTCCAACACATTCCACTAGCATGTCATCTGACATCTCATTTGTAGTGATGGTGCAGTCACACGCAGAAAAAATTGCAAGTGTGCACATCATTCAGGACTACCACATACTCGTGGGCTTCACTGTGAAACCCAAGCTCTGGCGATATCGGCCAAGGCATTTTACCATAGAGGCACTCATTTGTAGAATAATACACCAAAGTGACTCAATATATGGACATGCAAGCCAGCTTGCATGTACCCATGGCATCAAAAACAAAGAGCAAGAATAAATACCACAATGGCAAAAAAAAAAAAAAGGAAGAGGCACAGAAAGCTACAGTAGTTTCACCTGGTGTCATGTTAACAAAGTGAAATGCACAAACTTCTGCAAGGACCAAAGGGTGGCACTGCCAGTGTGGAAGCCACCGGAAATCTGAGAGCGACGGGATGATGTTTGAAGGGCAGAGGAAAGGACACAGCCATGTTGGCAAGATTTGTGTCAACGGTTTGAGTGATGTTGAGGAGCTGAGAAGAAAGTGGGGCCTGCTTTGGCTGCATTCATGTTGTGCTGGTGGCACGCTGTGGAAGCTTATTGATGAGACTGTTGCTGGGTCCTACTGGGGTGAACCAGGGCTGTATGCGTGCCATGCGCTATGACATGGCTTTGCGCTCTGTTGTCAGTGGGGTAATCACAGGGGTAGACTCAACTCCTGCTCGTGCTAAAATGCATTATTCGGGGTAAAATTACTAGTTAGTTGGCAGGGAATACTTATTATATGAAGTGTCTCCCACTGCTACTTTTTGACGTAAAGGTCAAGATATGGAGTGGTGGTGGGGAATAGAAAAACTTCTTAATATGAGGAATTTGATTACGGAGGTTTGTTGCAGCAACATGTAACTGTACTACACTACAATGGCACAAGACAGCTTCACTGTAAAAACTTCATGGTGTTACTCTTTGGCGTGTTCTTGGCTAATGTCATAACCCAACCATGAGGCAACCCACTGCAACTGTCCTTTGCCACTGCTTTGCACCACAATGGTGACAGAGCAGCGTGGGGCTATTCAAAGGCTTCCACCACCTTAAGAGGCAGCGCTGCTGTTGAGAGACCGTACATTAGAAAAATGACTTGGTTGACGTAAACTTGCAAAAAGTACTGAAAATATTTGTATTTGGTTTTGTTGATTATAACAGAACTTTCGATTCCATTGGCCTTCAAGCTCTGCCTAATAATATCATGCAGAGGGGAGTTGCACAAAAAACTTGTATGAAGACAAGTGCCAATGATGTTGGTAATACCCATTGGTTTAAGGTACAAAAAAAAAAAGGGAAACGCAAGAGGATACTCAGATACATACATAGGAAATGCACACACTGACGCACACCAAAACACACTTTCCCTTTGTCATGCATACATTCACATGCATGCACAGACTTACTTGTAACGCTATGCATTCCTTGCTCTTCTTCATGTGCCGATGTTGAACCTGATTATGTTCTTTGTCATGTTTGTTTTTGATGCATAGGTGTGAATAGCAGAAATATGAAAGAAAAAAGCTGGATTCTTTCAAGTTCTGGTGCTGTTGTAGAGTCTTTAGAATTCTATGGACCAATTTTTCAGTCATAAAAGAGATTAAGCCCAAATCCTTTTTTGAAACAAAGGTCCTAAATTTAGGCATGTGCGAATGTCCAAACTTTCTAATTGTTTTTGAATAGTGTTTGCTATTTGATTCAGTATGCATTTTACCTTTTACTATTATAACTATTCGACATTTGTAACTAAGAGACAAAAATGTGCCTTGTCCTGTGACAAATTGCCCATTCCCACATGTGTGCTTTGCTGCATAACAATTGTGTACTGCATGAAACTTAACCCATGCATCGGCACATTTCCCGGCTGGACTGTTTTTTAAGACATCACCATTTTTTTTTCCCCTGGGAATGACATTGTGGGAGTGCACTACCTGTGCACTAAATTTTCTTTTTGCCCATCTTAGCAGTAGATTTTTTCTGCAATTTAACATATAATTATTTTAAAAGTACTATTCCATTTGATTCACACTCAAACATTAATATTCAAATTCACTTCGCACCCCAAAATGTTGCTATTTGCACAGCCTTACCAAAAACTAAAGCATTTTTATTTTCGAGTCATCATCTGTGGGCTGCTGGTTCAGTGGAGTGCAAGTTAGTGCTAGTCAAAGTGGAAGGGAAGACAAAATAGGGTCGCCTGTGCACAATATGGTTAGATGGTATTGTTTAGTCCACAGGGAAAATCTTGGTGAGCTTAAAATAAAGCTTTGTATCCAGATCTTGCTGGTGTTCATGTAGTCATGGTTTCACCAAGAGTACACAATGGTTAAATGGCACTTAAAAGGACACTGAACCGAATTTCTCATATTAGTAAATTGCCTTTTCATAATACCAAAAGCACCACTCTTGAGAAAAGAAAAAGCTTGGTAAAGTAGAAAATGCACAAAAAGAAAATACAGGTGGCAACACTGCTGCGAAGTTCTCACACTAATATGCATGATTGCATAGCTTTTTCACAGCCTTTCCTCAGGTCCACATAATTATTTATCAGTAAAAATTATATACATTATATTCTATTATATTCTAGGGAAGCCAGTGTTCCAACACATTGTCTCCCAGAAAATTTCATTTGACGAATTTGGTGAGAGTACGAAAAAAAAGGGCATTCTAACATTGTAAGACCCAAATCTCTGAACAAAATTTAAAAATGAAACGTTGACCGTCATTTTCTCTCCTAATATTGAACATAAAGTGGCAAGATTAATGACAACCATGCCCTCAAATATCCAAACGAAATCTCTATTGACTTCAGTGTCCCTTCAACAACTGCCGTTATTGCCTCGGCATCTTGTGTTTTTGTCACAAAAAAATTGCAGAATAGTATCTTTGTCAATGCTGGCGTGTACGTGTAAAAAAATACCAATAAAAGTTTCATATTGGCATGTTTTGTGACCAGACTGAGAGAAAAACTGAGAAGCTGTACTTTGCTCATTTGGGTTGATTATTTCGTTTCTGGCTTACTGTGTTTCCATTCCAACACAAATGAAACATACACCAGAAAGAAAATGATAATGCATCGGAAGTATCTTCCTTGTTGTTGCACTTTGCTAAGTGTTCACATCTTTGCAAAGTCATAAATTCTTTCTGCCTTCGTGTCGGCACAGGCGATTAATCAAGAAGATGCACTAGCCTTGGATCTGCAGAATATGCCTGTTCGCAATGGCTTCACCCAACCACGTTCCCTGACTTTGTCTCCAGAGGAGAGGGCATTGCTTAACCCAGGTACTTGCTTATGTGTGTGTTTTTTTTATCCAAGCACTTGTTAATAGTTTGTAGTGTTCTACTCTGGAGTGACAGCATTTCCTTTTTTTTTTTTTTTGTAATGTACCCTCCTCTTTTGCTTTCTGTTTTGATGATTGGCGGTGTGTCTGAAAGAATTGAGTTAGCTTGAGACAAGTCACACATAGTGTTGCAGCATGCCTTAATTTTCATCTTTGTGGCAGTTTGATCTTGCTGCCTTTTGTGCTGCATTTCAAGCTCTGAGTAATTTTCTTTGTTAAAATGTGGGTATGCTCTTGCTCTTTTTTTGTGAACACCTTACTCTGTAACAGTTCACTGGTGTTTAATTTGTCTCAAGGACTCTTGCTAATTTAAACTTTAGAAGACCCTGGAATTTGACTGGAATTATCTCATCTAACCTGATGATTCCAGCCAAAATTGGTACAACATAGCAGAAAAAAAAGGTAGCTTTTTTTTTTGTTAAGTCTTTCAGCTAATGGTTCTGAATGCTTTGATACATGCAGGCAGGCAATTGGTTTTAGGCTGTTTTAAAAAGATATATATATATATATGTGGGTTCAGCTATCAGGAACAAAAGGAGCTAATACACCTTGATATAACAAAGTGTTTGGCTTTTCTAGAACCTGATGCTCATAGAGTGCCGTATATTCTTTACCTCAATATAACTAAATATGTTTATCCAAAATTTCAATATAATGAAGTTTGACTGCTGCTGCAGAGGACCTAGCTGATAAATTGAAACTTCTGCTGATTCCTGCAGTCAAATGGGCAAGTTGGCCACAATTTTGCAAGTGCATCTTTCAAATTGCACACCACATGACATGCAGCTGCAGCAGCAGCTCTCCCACCTGCCGTTGGGGAGCAAAGGAGAATCTGGAGAGTCTGAATGCTCACCACCAGAGCGGGGGAAGACGGAAAGCATGCATGTGAACAGCCTCATGCATGCTTTCCGTCTTCCCCCGCTCTGGTGGTGAGCACCTAGCACATTCTGTAACAGGAGTAGTCATGGCATGGTTCTGTATTTCATGTCACCTGTTTCGTGTGTCAGCCCCGATTCATTGTTATCTCCATGTGTCAAGTGACAAGCACACAGGGGCATAGAAGCGCTATAGTATCAAATGCAGTGGCTTTCACTTGTCTTGCAGGAGAACACGATCGTTCAGGAAATTGATGTTATCAATCGGGCATGTATCTTGCAAACGATTCCATTTGGTGAGGAAGAAAGCGATCACTGTTTCTTCCTGAATATTATGCAGCACACAGCTCACCTTCCACGACGCTCATCGTATTACTGTATTTACTCGCGTAATTTGTGCACTTTTTTTCGGAATTTCAGAGCTCCGAAAAGGGGGTGCGCAAATTACGGGGAGATTTTGGGAACACATTCGAAATAATGTGTAATGTAATGGCGCGCAGTATATGGTAACTCTTTTGGATTTTCTTACACCAAAACGCTGGTGTAAGAAAATACAGCTGCTCCAGCGACGCTTTTCACAGTCTTCTTGCGTTGAGAGGGCAGCACGTAGAAGGGTTTACGAGCCGCCCACTGATGGCTGCCAAGATAGCGCTGGCGCGAGTGCTATCTCGGCAGACGAGCGACCCCCCCCCCCCCCCTCCCTTCGCGTCTTTTCATGCTCGTGAAAGACGGGCAGGGCGTTTCCTCTCCGCTTCGAGGGTAGGCTATCGGGGGGATGTTATTGCATGCGTCCTCTGCGCGATGGAGATGGGCCGGGCTCATTTGATCTCTGCTTCAGCCGTTTTCATCGCCCCCACTCGTGTGCTTTTATCCTAGCGACCGTACTCTGGGCTCGGGGGCTTCCGGAGAAAAGAATCGGAAAAAGGGACATCGCACTCGCAGCCCCTTTTGCGTATGACTGTGCTCGCCTGCGCAGCGAAGGGCACGGCCGAGTGGCTGTCCAAACTCTGTCTGTGCGTGCGTGCCGGTGAGCTGGCTCGGGCGGGACAGGGAGCGCAAAATATGTGAGGAAATTTTTTTTTTGTAAAGGTGGCCAAATATCAGGGGTGCGCAAATTATGCGGGTAAATACGGTATAACGTATAGCCTGCTAAAGCTTAGTATCTGCTGTACTATAGCGAGCACTCAGTACGCATGCGCAGAACACTAACCAAAATAACATGGTTAGTGAGCGTACGCTACAGAAATGAAATAGCGTGGGAGGCTTTACAGGAGGATTTTGTGAAGTCCCACGCCCTTCTTGGCTTTCTTGCATTCAAACTTCAACAAGAGCAGCCACAGTACGAAGGTAAACAAAGATCGGCAAGGGCCATCTCACTGAAGCAGTTCACTTATTTATTTATTTATTTTCATACTCTCAGGGCCCGAGGGCATTACAGAGAGGAGTGGCTTAACAATGTGTTATAAAGTGACACTTTGAAGGCGGCAGGTTCTTTGATAGCAGCAACGGAGGCAGGAAGGTGGTTCCAGTCACTGCTTGTTTGTGGCAAAAAAGAAGCATAATAAGTGTTAGTGCGGCACAAGGAAACCTTAACTTAAGGTGATGATCTAACCGAGGAGATACGTAGTCTGGAGGAAGGAAAAGATCGTTCTTGAGTGTTGGGTTGGTGTGAAAAATTTTATGAAAAAGGTTTAAGCGGAAGTACTGACGGCGTGACTTAAGTGTCGGTAGACCTAGAGTAGCTTTCATTGAAGACACACTGGCGTAGCGGGAGTAATTGGAAAGCACAAAACGAACTGCGCGATTCTGAACGGATTCAAGGACTATACATAATACGGAGCTAGATGGATCCCATATAGAGCAAGCGTATTTCAATTTGGATCTAACAAGCGTGGTGTACAATTTAAGCTTTAAGTCTGAAGGGACGGATGAAAAATTACGGCGTAGAAATCCAAGCATGCGATTACCGTTATTAACTACATGTTCAACATGCATATTCCAGGAAAGGTTGTGGGTTAAATGTACGCCAAGATAACGGTAACTACTAACTGTGCTTAAAGTGGAGTTGTTGAGTGCATAAGAAAAGTTGTCGCTAACTTTATTGTGATGCATTACTCTCATAACTTTACACTTACTAATGTTGAGTTTCATGAGCCACTTGTCGCACCAGTGAGAAACAGCGTCAAGGTCGGACTGCAAAGTGGAAACGTCATGTGGATTATGAATGACACGATAGAGCACGCAATCGTCAGCGAAGAGCCTAATTGTTGAGTGAATACCAACAGATAAATCATTTATATAAATAAGAGAAAGTAATGGGCCTAAAACCGAGCCCTGTGGTACGCCTGATCTGACAGCAACGGTAGGAGAGCTGTGATTATTTGCATGAACGTACTGAAGTCGGTTGGTTAGAAAACACTGAATCCACTCTAGGACGTTGGGATCTATATTGAGCTTGCTCATTTTAAGGAGAAGGAGAGTATGCGAAACAGTGTCGAAGGCTTTAGCGTAATCTAAAAATATGCAGTCGGTTATGAAATTATCGTCGAACGCACGAAAAAGATCGTTGGTGAAACAAAGTAACTACGTTTCACAAGAGAAGTGCTTGTGAAAGCACTTCTCTTGTGAAAGCATTTCTTTCAATCGCTCTAGATCAACACGCTATAGGCACTCCCAAACACTTAATGAATACACTTTTAACTCGAAATTGCTTTAAAGGGTCCCTGAAACGTTTTTTTGACATTGCATCACTGATTTGGCAACACAATTGTGAAATCATTCACACCATAAATAAAGCGAAGCACCATGCGCCAAGGCAGCTATGAGCCTATTTCTGTCGCCATCCTCCTTACCACTGCTGTTCCTCCTCAACTCGATCAGCTGCGGAGTGCGCGCTAGCGACGACTGCGCCTCCCTCGTCCGCCACCCTGCGGAGCCCTCCGCCGCTACATAGCGCCCCGATATCTTTACTAAGCTCCCCAGCCTCGGCAGTGCTAGCCTCTGCGATAGAGCGCCGGTGACTCGTGTGTACGCCGCTAGATGCCGCGACGATACCGTTGGCTGAAACGAAGGAGCACGTTGTAGGAGCACGTTCTTGCATTTAGATTGGGAACATTACGTGCACGTCACATGTTAGGGGGCCAATCAGCGGTCTCGCATTCGATCGGTCGATGACGGGGGCGTTTGAAAACGCCTTTTGGCGAGCCGCTGCGACCTTTTGCGATACGCGTGTTCAAAACCTTATTGTAAATTACACACTTTACGCACAGCGCTGAAATCTGTCCTGTAACGGTCCTAGTGACCCGCTCTACCGGATCACCATGTTTGCACAAAATCGTCAAAACCGTTTCAGGGTCCCTTTAAGTGCCTCAGTACGAAGACAACGCGGCACACTCATAAACATTTGTTGGCACCAATCTTTGCTCACGCAAAAGTGTTTCAGAACAGTTTCTTCCCTCACACGGTCGCGGATTGGAATTCTTTGCCACGTAGCATATTTACTTCCGACGATTTTGTTAGCGATATACAGAGCCATGTTTTGAATATATAGAATTCTTAGTTCTTACCGCTCCTACTTATCTTGTTCCTATCACATGCGTGTTTTTCTGATTTTCATGCTTTTCATGATTTTCATGTTTTTTATGTTGTATTTCCTGTGTTCATTTCTGCGTTGTTTGTACATTTACTTTCGCATTGTATGTAACGCCCATCCTGCTTGAGCCAAATGATTGGCTTGCAGTATTTCAAATTAATAAATAAAAATTTAGTCAAGGAGAGATGACGCAGTATCGCGAAGGCATGCTCACTGTAAGCAGCAGTATTTTTGTACATAAGCGTAATATTGTACAAAGAAGAAGTCTTCTCCCGCTTCTATAATATTCTGCATCAAAATTAGGCACTGATGCGGGTGCCCCTGCATAAAAGCGCAATAGGGCGAATGGAGGCCTTCATAGGGCAATACAAGAGAGGGCCCAGTAGATTCACTCCCCACGGTTGCAGCTGGAACGTGCCGTGGTTGATTTTTTTCGCCCTCTGTAGCAATTTGTGGCATGTCAAGCTTTCCAGAGCCTGGCTCAGTTGGAACGGCCAGCCATGAGAAGGGGACAGGCATTATCCTCTGGCGGCGGCCGTCAGTCTCTGCAGTGGCACTGCATGCATGACATGATCCCAGCAAAACAATCTTAATTGGTGTGGTCTATTTTTTAAATTTTTTTTATCGTATGATTTTTTTTTCATTCATTGCGCTACTGCAACAAAAGGCTTGAGGATGTTGGGTGTGTATGTGTGTGTGTGTGTGTGTGCGTGTGCGCGTGCGTGCACGTGTGTGTGTGTTTTTTTTGTTTTTATTTTTTAGATCCTCGCAAGCATCTACTACACTTAAAGGGCCACTAAACAGGCTCCTACTTGTTTTTAAAAGCCGCCCAAACAAGCTAACTCAATCATAGAGAAGGTTGCGGCGATCACATTCTGCGAGTATGACAGCACTGCGCGCCACACAGACGCCGTATTTCAAAAAACAATTCCCGTGCCTCTTTCCTGCGATTGACCAGTCGCACTCGCATCCTAGGTGTCGTCACGTTCTACCGCGAACAACCTTGCGCAGTTGAATCTCGTTGATTGGTCGAAACGTCTATTGTCAGATCCTCTGGCCATCCCACCGGCGTGAGCGCAGGAGCAACCCAACGTTTCTAGAACGGGAGCAACCGGTACTGCAGCGCAAGCGTCAGTGATGTCAAATGCTCACGTCAGGTCACGTGTCAAAAGTGGGCGGAGTCTCGACGGCACGCCGCGCCTACCCTCTCCTCAGCAGAGAAGGGTGGGGAGGCCGACCGAGAAAACGAAACCGATGCAAACGGCCACTTAAACCCGTGTAACTTTATTATTGCACCTATTCGCAAAATTCTTGCAGGAGCATGTTCACATCGCACAGGAGCGCAGTTATACCTTTAAAACAAATTTAGGACCTCGGGGTTGTTCAGGGGCCCTTTAAAGGCGACTTACTAGACTTCTGTTGGACGGTTGAACCCTGGTTGATCCAATAAACAGCGGCGACCGAAATTCGCTATGCCATGCTGGGTTATTGCGTATTCTTCAGCCACCATTAACAACGTTGCTGCAATTCAGGTTGTCTCATTGTTTTCATCAGATTTTAGACTGAGCCATTTTTGTTTTTGTCATGTGCCAAGGTTTTGAATGTTGTAAGTTCATAAAGAAGAGTGCAAGTGGTTTGGTGAACATAACATTGCGGCGTGGCCCCTTCATCTGGGACACACCCGAGCTCTGAATGACAGAGTGCCGTGGCAAAGCGATTATCTTTGCTTATCACTTATCACACTGCATTGGACCTGTGTTTCTTTCGGCTTTACACGTTACATACCCGTTATGCTTGTATGCTTTGAGGAGGACTTCGCCAGCTTGGCTTCAAATCATGGTCACTGGTTGCGCTGTAATAAGACTGAATTTTTTTAACACGTTATTGAAAGCACTTTTTTTTTTAAATAGAGCACAGCTTAAGGGAGCTTCGCTCTATTCCTGTGGTTTAACGGTGCTGTTGGCCTCGGCGTAACCAAACGTAGCATGTGTGCCGAAAGGGGGGGGGGGGTGTAGCATAGCAAGGTAATAGTCTGTAACTGTACATACATGCTTCGCATTAGCAAGTACAGTAGACTCCCTTTAAGAAGAACTCGAGGGGACCATGACAATTTGTTCATCTTATCAGAAGTTCGTCTTAACAGAAGTGCCTCCAAGAATGGATTAGCCACTTGCCCAGGTGGATCCAAACATCTCACTTCAAAAAGTCAATCAAGTAGACTTGGAATTGGGAAAAAATTACAAATGAAACCATATTTCTACCCAACTTGAAAACTGTCTCAAGCACTGGTAAGCAGCCATAAATAACATTTCGTCTAATGATCTTAAATATGCTCCAATATCGCCATGCTGCTGGGAAAGGTTGTTCATTGGAGAACTTAAGCACGCACAAGCTACCTCCCGTATTCTTCGAAAGCACTTCAAGTGTTTCTTCGGTGAGCATGTCATTTGTGTTGCCAGTCAATTCTTTAGGCATTGTGGCGCATTTTTGAGGATACTCACATATGCATTCATGTCTGCAAGGACACCTTTGCTGCCCAGACAGAAACTAGACCTGTCTTTCTTCAGCGCAGTTTTCCTGCACTTGCCTCAGGAGGTGCTGATCAGTCAAAAGGTCTATTGTGTACACTTTGTTGTTGTGGATAAAAAGCAACATTCACTCTGCATCCGCCCCCTTTTTCTTGCCCCTTTGTGGGAGCCCTGGTCCTCCCTTTTTGTTTCCTTTTGCTTTGCTTTACCAGTTGGGGGCAGGGGGGGGGGGGGGGAGGCAGCTTTATTCAGGTGCCCAATCTCTGTGTAAGAGCTCTTGGATTCTTTTGCCTTGTGTTCCTTTGTACTCTCCCTGTAGGTGCTGAACAGGAAGTGGGGAGACAACAAAAGAACCCCAGGTGGAGAGACAGCAAAAGGGGCAAAGAAGGCAGGGTGCCTCTAGCACTCGAGGCCCCCAGCAGTAAAACTCCTTAAGAGTTTTATTGCTGGTGCCTAAGTTGCTTTGCTTACTTAGCCTTTGGTTCTTTTGCACTCTCCTTGGTGGGGAGACAACAAAAGAATGCAGGTGCCTTCCCTCTGGGCTGCCTACATTCAACTAGGGGGGGCTGTCCACACCACTGGGAAAGTTCCTCTTAACAGAAGGTTACCTGTGAAGGGGTTCGTCTTAAGAGGATTTCTTTTGCATTGAGTCTATGGGAAACCAAACAAACATACCTATGTTGTTTGTTATATCCGAGAATTCGTTGTAACCGAGTTCATTTTAACGGGAGTTCACTGTATTGTAATCAATGTACAATTTTTAAAATTTCTTTCATACTGAACACTCTTGTCACTTTCCGTGCAAAAAAAATTATTTGGTGATGGCCTTGCGTAACAGGGTCAAATTACAATTTAACGAAATTTTGATATGATTAAGTTATTGCCGATTGGTGCCGACTTTGTGACATCGAAGTATAACTATTTTTTGTTGCACAGCTGCCCCTAACAACTATTTTATGGCATATATCAACTCTCTTGTACTCTCCTTTGTTCTTTTTTGCTCTTATAAATAAATACTAAACTTTATTGGGGTCCAGAAGAATCATCACCCCGTTGTTATAAGGGCAAGACTGCCTGCTGCTCCCACGTTGGGACATGAAGGCCAAGCCTCATCGTTGCATCGTGGGCCTTCTGGACAGCCCATAGGTGATCAATCCAGTCATGGCTCTTGACCAATGAATAAAATACTTTCGCTGTCAATCCATTGTCAATGTAGTAAATTTGTAGTAATTGAAGTAGTAATTGAAGTAAATTTTCCTGCTCAGCAATGAGTGTTATAGCTGCTACAAAAGACTTTTCCTGCTCCAAGATAACCTTTTTGGTGTTCCAAAAGCTGCTCCGAAGGGGCTTTGGCTGATCGGATCACTCGTATGCCGACGCACTTGGTGTAGGCGGAGCTTACTCGCTGATTGCTCGTCGATGGCAAGTCTGGGAAGCAAACCCCTTTCGCCGACAGCTGAGGCAGAGCACACGACAGGATGAGATTGTCAATCTCCGCCCATGTCAGCTCACACGATTCGATAGTTCCATGGCATGCTTTATGGCATATTGACACTTGAAGACACGAAACGCAGGTGTGGTGCTGTTGGAAAGTGCAAGCACGCTGTCACACCTTCCTCTACAGTTGTGCTAGAGTGCTTCAACTTTGGATCCATTTGGCTTGGCTCAAGAAAGCCTGAAAGTAGAACTTTGATTGTGTTCGTTGCCTCCAGATAGTGCTAACAAACATGTTAGAGCATGCTGAGTGCGTGTTATGGGATCATAGTGGAACAGTCAACTAAAGATGTTGTGGACACATACTGTTTTGCATACAATAAACTGCAGCATATAGCGCACGATGCAGTGGCGGACGCTATCCTAAAACTCTCTACTATTGCGCATTTTCTGAATAACAGCATTGTCACCAGTCCCAAGCTTTAAATGCATGGGAGGTAATCGCTGGGAAAATTCCAAGAACTGATCTATCTGTTCCTCAAAAAGACTCAACAAAAGCTTGGACAATTAGTTTTAGGTCCCTTTGGTGCACTAGAAAAACACCAGCCTTGGTTCAAAGACCGAGTCAGAGCCAAGGGTTATCAAAACAAAACATATGTTCTCAATAAAATCAGCATTTACGCAAACATGTACAAACATGGCTAGCTGCAATATAAACCAATATAGATGGGTTACAACACATGGGAACCAATTATCCAACATCAAATAAACGAGCACATGCATTAAATTATAAGAACAGGCACTAAGAAGTCCTATACACCTGGGTCAGCACGAAGGGTCCCGTCAACATACAGCTTGTTGGTTGCTCTCGAAGTTGGTCCAGCAGAGCTGTGTTACTTCACTTCTGCTGTCTTGGTTCACTGCTTCATGCTGGGTGCCTTACTGACAACTGCTGTCAGCTGCTCGTCGATGCTCTTTTAAATTGGTTCCGCTGGTGTTTTAGAGGATTGAGCGCAGGTCACCTGCCCTTAGCACGCACAAAGGCAAAGTTCTCTACTGCCTTCTAGCACATTTCGTATGACGCAGGAGGAGTCTGAAAAGTGTATTGATGATGTTCCTTCTCACTGGCATTGGCTTGAGCTCTCCCAATTCTCCCCATCTCAGTCCGGCTTTGCGTGCTCATTCACTGCAGAAGGGTTACACCATGCTGTGCTCTGGAAGCTTTGATAACGTTCTGAAAGCATGCAAGGTTTTGGCCAGGTGTTGCGTGATGTTTGCACTGATATATATTTTTCTGTGCTTGCTGCTTTCTTTGCATGCTGCTTTCTTTACATTATTGAAGTTCGGACTGCGTTTCCGACACAATTCTGTACTTCTCAACGAAGTGTGTGATATTTTGTGACAAGCATACATTTCAAGCAAAAGTAATAGGAACTAAACAGTGCTTTAAGTTTTACTGCATATGAAGGTTTTTTTTTTCCTTGGTGAGCGCACTGCTGCAAGAAGCACTGCTGCAACAAAAGGAAGGTAAGCTGGGCTGACATGTGAGCAGTGCCCCGAACTGCTTTTGCTGAGCAATACCTTTGCACTCTTTGACATGTAAATACGTACAACCGATCACCAGAATTGTGGTCGAAGGTGTGGAGTAAGCCAGCTACTGCCAAGTGATGCCTAAGGGACACAATTTGCCAATGATGGAAGCAGAGCAGTACATATATTGCCACAGCCATTGACTTATGGGCTTGGCACCACTACCTCAAAATTAGCTTAGATAGAGACACTGAAACACAGTCCTCAAGGACGTTGCCTTGCCACTACAGAGAGCTGTTGACATTCACAGAAAAACCTGGTGTAACGTAGAATAATGGCTCAACCACTATCGCCAGGTGAGCCAATCCAACTGTTGGAATGCCGCTAGCCAGTTGTCCAATATGGGTTGTTTGTTGATTCCACTGTGTTTGTATACTCTGGTGACCATGAAGACACTTTGACATCCTGGGAGCAATTTCTGGAGGGGATTAGTACAAGGCACTTGCATCATCAGAAAGTGGATTACACCACTCCGATGATACTAGTAAGCTCCTTGCAATCAAGTTATGCATCGCCGTGTGGAATTAGGGCTGTGCTCAGTCTACCGAAGGGAGGATGGGCACGAGGGCCGTGTTGCTTTTTATTCACGAACAGTGGCAGCAGCCACAGAAAGAAATTATGCACAGATTGACGGAAGCCTTGGTTGTGCTCATCACCATCATCAGCCTATTTTAAGTCCGCCGCAGGACGAAGGCCTTTCTCAACGATTTCCACTCCACCCTACCATGAGCGAGCTGGTTCCACTTTACGCGCGTTAACTTTTTAATTTTGTCGCTCCATCTAATCTTTTGCCTGCCCCTGTTGTGTTTGCCCTCTCTTGGTGTCCATTCCGTCACTTTTACTGTCCATCTGTTATCTGTCCTCCTCATGACATGCCCTGCCCAGGTCCACTTTTCTTTTAATTGATATAATAATATCAGCTACTCCTGTCCGTTCCGTGATTCATTCTGCTCGTTTTTTAATCTCTTAGCGTTACACCTATCATTTTTCTTTCCATTGCATGCTGCGTGCTCCTTAATTTCATCTCTAGTTTTTTCGTTATCCTCCACATTTCTGCACCATACATTAGTACCAGGAGAATGCAGTGATTAAATACTTTTCACTTTAGTGACAGTGGCAAGCTTCCAGTCATGATTTCAGAATGCCTTCAAATATGCACCAGCCCATCCTTATTCTGTGGAGAATTTCTCTTCTATGGGTAGGTGTCCCTGTTAGTAACTGTCCCAGGTATACGTATTCGTTCACACATTCTCAGGGTTCATTGCTAATTTTACTTCAGCTAGACCATTGAGCATAATTTCAGTCTTTTACCTATTCATTTTAGTCCAATTTTAATACTTTCCCAGTTTAGGTCATCAGTCATGTTTTGTAGTTCGCCAGCATCATTGTTAAAGAGCACAATGTTGTCTGCAAACCTTGAATTGCTGACGTATTCTCCACCTATTCTAATTCCTCTAAACTAAACATGCAGTGAATAACATCAGGGAGATCATATCTCCTTGTCTGACATCTCTCCCGATCGCGATTTCTCTGCTTCTCTCATGTTGTAGTGTGCGGCTGTGCAATCTTTGCATACGTTACTTATGGTTTGCACATATACGTCCGGTACCCCTTGTCGATGTGAAGCTTCTAGAACTGCTGTATTTCTGTGGAATCAAATGCTTTCTCGTAGTCTATAAAGGGCACATAAAGAGGTGGTCCATTGTTGAGTAACCTTTCCTAAAAGCAGCTTCTTCTCTTATCCTAGCAGAAATTACTTTCTGCTAGGAGTGTTTCTCTTATACTAGCAGAAATTACTTTCTTAAATAGCTTGTATATTACTGGGAGTAGGCTAATTGGTCTGTAATTCTTTAACTCCTTTATGTCGCCTTTCTTGTTGATTAGGATTATATTAGCATTTTTCCAACTGCGTGGTACACATGTCTTGATACATTTCATGAAGAGCGATGCAAGTTTTTCAGGTATAATCTCTCCTCCGCCTTTGATCAAGTCGGTTGTTATGCCATCTTCACCTACTGCTTTACCGCGGGACATCCCTTTGACAGCCTGTTTGATTTCGTCAGTGGTTATACATGGAATTTCGGTGTCCTCCTCCGATTCTGTTTCTATTAATGTTGTATGGTCCGTCTGAGAGCTGTACTGTTCAGAATGGAAATCTTCTGCTACCTTTACTATTCGTTGACATTGTTGATAACCTTACCTTGTTTATCCTTTAGTGCATGCATTTTATTTTCCCCTAAGTGCAGTTTCTTTTGACCGATTTAATGGTGGTGCCTTTCTCTACTGCTTTCTCTATTTCTCTCATGTTAAAGTTTCTTACATATGGCTTTACTGATCAGTTTTGATAGTTCTGCAAGTTCTATTTTATCTTTTGACGAAGTTACTTTCATTTGTTGTCGTTTCTTTATTAAGTCTTTGGTAGATTGGGACAACTTACTCATTACTTGCTTTGTTGCTTTACCCCCGACTTCTCTCGCTGTTTCAAGGATCGTTTTCGTTGTGGTTTTGTTTATTTTTTCCAAATCCTCATCGTCCTGGCCTAAGGCCTCGAACTTGTTGCTAGGGTGACTTTAAGTTCTTGTTCTTGGCTCTGACTACCTCTAGATTTGTGTTTTTTCTAGTAAATAATTTAGTTCTTGTTTTCTTTAGGTTAAGTACAGTCTTCGCCCTTACCAATCTGGGATCCCTGCATTTTATTTTCCCCACTACTTATGTGTCTTGAATTATAGCTGGTTGTTCACATATTATAAAGTCACTTTCATTCTTTGTTTCCCCCGTTAGGGCTTTTCCATGTCCACTTCCTGTTCTTGTGTTTCTTAAAAAATGTAGTATTCATTATACGGAGTCGGTTTCATTCTGCAAATCGTACTAGCATTTCCCCACAATTATAGCATTTCCCCAATTGCCAATCGCTTGTTCTCCACTTTTTGTTCCTACTTTTGCGTTAAAATCCCCCATGACTATTGTGTATCGTGTCCATATTCTTTTCATTGCTAATTTGATATTCTCGTAGAACTGTTCTACTTGCTCATCGTTGTAGCTCATTGTTGGCGCATATCCCTGGATTGTCTTAAGTTTACACTGCTTATTTAGTTTTATTACAGTGATTGCTACCCTTTCGTTAATGCTGTAGAATTCGTCCACATTGCCCGCTATATCTTTGTGAATTAGGAACCCAGTGCCATATTCTCTCTTTTCGGGCAACCCTCTATAGCAAAGGACATGTCCGCTGTTTAATACTGTGTAAGCTTCACCTGCTCTCCTAACTGCGCTAAGGCCAGTGATGTACCAAGTAATGCCTTTTAGCTCCTCAAGTAACTCCGCTAGCCTAGCTTCGCTTGAGAGGGATCTTGCATTGAACACTCCAAGGCTTGTCTGGATCCAGTGATTATTACCACCCTCTGCTGCTTCACAGAGCTGACCGCCGCCGTGGACAGATGTTTTGCAGCTGCTGCACACTGAGGGCAAGGGTTCAATTGTAGACATCGTGTGGGAAGTGGTGGCCAAGTACTGCACCAGTGAGGTCAATTCCTGTTCTGGTGTTGAAGTGAGTTGTAAACAGCAGCTGAATGACTGAAAGCCTTTCAGATGTCCAATCGTCATGGGAAAAGCTAGAGGAGAAGTAAAAAAGAAGGGGGGGGGGGGGGGGAAGGGGGCGATATGGAGTCAAACCTGTGAACCTTGGCAGTGTATGTTGCAGCTATCCACTACCATTAAATGTACACTCGTTTGAAGCATTTCAGGGCCACTAATTTCAGTTTGCGTTAGTATTTTGTACTGTATTTAGTCTCAGAATGTCTGGGATGATCTAGTTTTGCTGATCACAACATCCAGGACGTCATGCTTTGTGAAATCGCCCTGAAAGCTAGGTCAGCATGCATGGAAAATCCTGTTATCGCGAGTCCTAACTTCTCCACTCTCACTAGGCAGATATGTTTGCACGTGGCAGGTACGGCGCATTCTCCGAACATTGTGCTGTTGAAGTTAGCATCAAAGAAACTCATTTGAAAACCTTCCATATGATCTCGCATGCAGCAGTTTTTGCATTGCACGTAAGTATGAAAGGAAAGGTGAGAGCGCGCACGTTGACCACGGTGGAGGGGGGGGCATTATATTGCTGGTTGTCGCAAATCGCAGTTGTATGAGGTGCAATGAATAATGATATCTATAATTTAATGTGTCGGATTGGGTGCGCAAAGAAGAAAAGAGTGAAAAAAGAAAAACAGGAAGCTAGCAGACACAAACATATACACACACATCAACACACATACACACCAGTGCAAACATGCAGACTTTTTACTGTGGCGGTGAAGGCATAGAATCGTTTTCATTTTTGTAGGAAATGGGTAGAGAGTGTTAGTTCGTCACCTTATTCGTCATGTGAGTTCAATACAATGACATAAAGTCCAGTAATTCCTCGTTATAACAAAGTAAATGGGACCGCAGAAAATTCATTATAAGCAGGAATTTAATGTAAGCGACCACCCATATAATGCTTAGAAAGTCGAGTTTGAATTGCACTACAGTATCAAGGAAGTTGTGATATATTAAGTTAAACACTTCTCGATTGTGGCGCAAAAAGGAACAATGTCCCTTACTTCCATGTCCATAGCTGGAGTGGTGTCAGGAACAGCAGGGTTGGGCAACGCGAATGATACTATTGTGATGGACACTTCTAATCGTGATCGATGCTGATCTGGATCAGTTTTCTTGATTGCCATCAGCAGTCACTGATCGCTGCTGCTCTGTCCATCCGAATTCAGATTGACTTCTGCAGTGACGTCAGCCAAATCGCCATGCGCAGATCATGGTTTTGATTCCAATCAGGCCTGATCATGATTGAAAGTAACCATGTAGCAGCATCAAATACTGGTGTCACACAGGCATTTTTACAGTAAAATCAAGGGTTGTGCAACTATTTGAATTTTTGAATATTTTTCAAAGAGCATTTGCTATTATATTAGATTTTCACCAAAATTTTACTATTTGAACTATTCAAAGTTTGCGATTCGGGGGCAAAATATGCTAGGTCTGGTGACAAATGGCCCATTCCCGCATCCAATACACCTTGCTGCATTCTACCTTCATTAATTAGGAAAATCTAATAATTAAACATTTTCTTTGTTCCTGGCAAGCATACACATTGTTTAATGGTGTCATTTTTCGCGGAATCCGGTACACAACACCTGTACAACAATCCACATATCTGTAGGTGGGATGTTTTGCACATTCAGTTAAGTTGTGGAAAGAGCTATATCGGGCAGACGGGCAGGTGTATTAACGTCAGACTGCGTGAACACGACAATAAAGTGAAAAAGACATCACCAGATGGGTTCCTATCCCTGCACTGCAAGAAATGCAAATGTCATCCATGCTTTCAAGATACCACCATCTTAGGTAGAAGTGGGTGTGAACTAACACGTTCAGTTCTAGAAGCTGAACGAATAGATAGTGCTGGTGGTGCATGTGTCAGCAGTCCGTCTATTGTTTTCTCAAGAAAGGAGCTACGATACCTGCGTATGAGTTGAATTTTTGTTTCCGTGCGTGATATAAAAAACAGTGTGCAAAAAAGTGTATAAGAACCACATGGTGCCCAGAATAAATCATTTGTTGGCAGTGTAGCGCTGTGTGTGTGTTCTCCGTGTTCTCCTTGTGTCCTGTTACCTTGTGCTACCATAGTTACCAAAGAAATGCCATACCAACAAGCCCGCCTTGCAACTTTGTATGCACAGGCAGGACACGTGCCTTCAGAAATGGGCAGGCGTCCTATGCTTGCATCGCCAGCAGTCATGGTTGTGTCCACAACAGATTTGACAACCAGTCTTTATTCACTGTGTCCGTATTCTGAGCTGCGTGGAAGCTGCCAGTAATCGTGTCGCCAGCAACAGCGGGCTCTATGGTTTAATCGTCTGCAGTGAGTGCTGTATTTATTAGTTTCATTTTGACCTGGTGAAGGCTCAGCATGGCAAAGCTTTTGTTAAGTTGCGATTCTGCCGCAATCCACATGCCTGCATAAAACTCATGAATGGCAAGTTTACCAGTGGCAAAAACATCGTGATGCATGCATGGTGATGGCAGCAACAAGAGTCACATCATCATCATCATCATAATTTATTTACCCTTAATGCGGCCATTTCTTTCTGTCCCGTGAAATCGGAAGTAGTGAGG
The DNA here is from genome assembly GCA_013339685.2 of Hyalomma asiaticum. Classification (NCBI taxonomy): domain Eukaryota; kingdom Metazoa; phylum Arthropoda; class Arachnida; order Ixodida; family Ixodidae; genus Hyalomma; species Hyalomma asiaticum. The sequence continues at coordinate 217,018,622 of CM023481.1, forward strand.
TTTTATACTCCTGTCACATGAGACAACTTAAGTGCACTTTGAGAGAGTGCACGTCGCCGCTAGTGTCATTCGCACGCTGTCACACGGGAACGTTTAGTGACACTTGCTGCAAAGCACACTTGCAGGCGAGTTCGTTCACCGAACATTGCGGCAACAGAGTGTGTAGCCTCGGTAGCAGTGGCTTGCAAACAAATACTATAATGCATAACGGGGTGCCTGTAGTATTTTTAAAACATTGTTTTGGTTATTAGAAATGTTGCTATGTATTAACACAAATCATATTTCAACAAAAAAACCTTGCTATTCTCACCCTCAGGCAACTAGTTTGCGGCCACGTTCGCTAGGGGAATGCACATTTCCTAAGCACACTTCTCTTTCTCATGTAGCAGTGCATAGCGTAAGTGCACTCACTTTAAGTGCACTTAAGTTGCCTCGTGTGACAGGGGTATTACTGCAATTACGATCAATGCTGATTCAGATTAGATTTCTTTGATCAATGAAAAAAATCTGAATCCAATCTGAATTGTGATCAGTGCCGATTCGGATTGGATTTGTTCAACAGTGGTCACTGCTATGGGCCAAACTGATCCGGATGGAATTTGATGCTGACGTCAGCCAAATCATGATCTGGGAACCTGATCGTGTCCTTAAGTTGCGATCACCTTGATCCCGATCAGGCGCAATCACAATTAAAAATGACCATGCAGCAGTCTTTCATCAGGATTGGCATTGATTTCAAAGTAAATGTGCTTGTGTGGCACTGTGTCAAGTCGCCTTCCACCTCCTCACCAGCAATTCTCTGCACTGCCTTGTAGAGAGCACTGAAAGTTTGGTCATCATTGTAAGGCTCACGGTAGCTGTGCTTCGACTGTTGCAGAAAGTGCAGGCCCATATGTGCGAAGATTAGCACTTCTGGCATTTCTCAGCCACTTCAGAAACACCTTTTTACTTCGTGTATTCTGAATTGCAATTCCTTTTTCACTTCATTGAGAAGCCTTCCTCAACACCATCCAGCACAGTTTTCTTGTTCAACGCAGTTTATAAATTGTGGTATGTCAAATTATTAAGCTATGTCAGATTTCTGCTGGCCACCTTTTCCTACCTCTTATTTATCAGCAGAACTTTCTGTTTTGATATCTGACAATGTTGCCTAGAAACTGGGAGACCCCCTTCTAACTGTAGGCTACAAACGCTCACGCAGGGCACGCTTAACGAAGCACTTCAACAACACACAATCACATGGCCTGTAGTTGCCCAATGCATTTCCCAGCAGACACGCAGTCTGCACTTAACCCAACTCATCCACAACTGAATGCGGGCGATGCACCGCAGCACAAAGAAACTTGGACGACCTTGAGCCTTGATTGCCTTGAGCTAGCGTTAGCGTAGCGCACGTTGCGTGGGGTAGCATATTTTCTCGTTACATTGTGCATTATTTGTCACCACACTCACTGCCTCAGCGCTCATCACCTCCAAGCACTCATACATGGGCGCAGCAAGGAGGAAAAACTATTGCAGTAGTGCCCATTTGCTTTGAAATGATGCGTGACAGTGCACAAGAAAGGTCACCTCTGCTGTGCTATGCTGCCGCCGTGCTGCTGCCATGTTGCTGCCATGCTGCCATGCTGCTGCCATGCCTTGGCCCTGCCTCAGTCATGCCTCGCTAGTTAACTCAAGTGGAGCAAGCTATTGACATGCTTCGAGTACTGCAGGTTAAGATACGTATGTTTAGGCCGGGACCGTTAGAAATTTCGAATAAAGCGATATTTTAAGTAAAGCGATTTCATTATAAAGAGGAATTACTACCTGAAACTGAACTTATGAAATGAAATTGTACATATTTTGGCAGCGGGCATGGTACATTTTCAGATAACTGTTCCTTCACATTGCAAATATTGTAAAGCAGTATCCTCTTGTCACTTGAGCCATCTGCGAAGTATTTCACTGAGAAAATGTGCTTATCTTGCCTCATATGGTATGGCCACATACTCATACATCAGATGTCAGCTTGCTCACACACATTGGCTCCAGTCTGCCACAGTGGTGCAGTGGTTATGGTGCTCAGCTGCTGATCGGAATTAGATTTCAGTCATAGCAGTTGTACCTCCAATGTAGGCGAAAATGCTAGAGGCCAGTGCATTGTGCACGTTCGGTGCATGCTAAAGTGCATTCCTAGAACCCTCCACTATAGCATGCCTCAGAATCCTATCGTCTTAATATGTAAAACCTAGATATTATTATTACATTAGCTGCAGCCTTTGAATGTATGAGAAGCATCAAGTAAAAGCTGGTTAAGTACTATACGCTGAAGCAGATCACTGTACAGCTTTGACTGGCCACGGATCTCTTCACTGTAAGACTTGGCTGCGACCAAACAAGAATGGAGGAGTGTCGCAACTGAGTGGGTATACAGCTGAAAAAGAAAGAGCTTTGCTTACCTACAAGTGTGTGGTCAATAGTGCTCCAAAATGTGTACCACTGAAAGGGGATGGCAAAGTCATCTGAGCAATTACTGTTTCACATGGAAACACTGGAAGCTGCTGCAGCATGCCATTGCCAGCTGATACAATAGACCATTTTTAGGAGGGTAGTCTGTACATGTGCGGTGTCAGTGACAAAGCATTCGGCATGTGTCTTTATTTATTATTTTTTTGGGGAAGGTTCACCATGTGACAAGAATGATGTCCGGCATCACATGGTTGCAAATCATCCCTAAACAATGAGTGTGATGCCAGCTTTCTTCTTTCGTTTACTGTTGCGTGATAAAGGATTGTGGAGGCTACGGCACTCCAGTTGATTTCAATGACCCTCACTGGTGCAACTTTTCCAACATGGAAAAGGTCCATTGGCTTCCTACTCTTCAGTAGTGCTCCACATGGCAGCTTTTGTCCATATATAGCAAACTTATCCCATCATTTCATAACCAGCAAAAGAATTATTAAAAGAGCTCTGGTAAGACTATTGCCAAAAAAGGCCCTTTGTCAGTAGTACTCTAGCATAGGTAGAGGGACCAAGTTTCATACAGCCACTGCTTGATATTAGTAGAACCATGCTTAATTACGCAACTCCCTGTGCTAGCTAGTGTGCCCACAAAGTGCGAGCGGTAAGTGCTTGAACCTGAATTGGTGGAATGGACAAGGTTGCAGCTCACAGGACCTGTACAGCAGCTGAGGCTCACAACTGAAAGCTGCATTTAATAAACTGTGAAGGACAAAATTGTCCTAATTAGCTTAAAGACTAAGACTATTTCCGTCTCTCACAGTTTAAAAACATAAGAAAAGATATACATGAAGCTTACCAGTTTGTAGCTCTACAACAAGAAAGTGTAATAGCTTCAGCTGATAATATGCTTGAAGCAGGTAAAAATCAGCAGTTATTTACAGTTTACATGAAATCCTTACTTCAGTTTGAGGAATCTGGTAAATGTCTTATGCACAAAATACTGGCATAACCTACAGGTGTGTATACCACTTTTATCCGAAATATAAAGCCAAGAAAGGCATAGGTGGCATTGTTTCTAGTTTTTAATAGGAGTGTAGTAATTGGATAATGGAAATTTGAAATGGATGGAAAAGCGTCTCACTGCCAATGGATATCGAACCACAGCCTTCAAACTGTACATGCAGTGCACTACCAGTTGTGGTGTAGCAGTGCCTGTACTTGTGTCCACATTCTTGGGTATTTATGCAACCCTGGTAGTGTTAGCCAGCACCAGATGCTGCTATGATGGCAGATGTGTCACATAGTGCATGTACTCTACGATTAGGTAGCTGATTAATAAACCCTTGCATGCTAGTGAAAGGCATCAAATATGCTGAAGTCGGCACCCTCGCTATAAGATAAACAAAAGAGGAATTGATTGAGACTGAGAGGCCCCTTTCTGTTTGGAAAAACCATATAAAGCCAATAGCCAGTGAAGCCAAAGAAAGCATAGTGGGCATTACACTAGTATTTGTAGTTTTCAAGTGAAGTATAGTAGGTAATTATGAAATAGCATGTACCAGGGATGTGTAAATATAGGAAATATTGAATACAAATTGAATATTTTCCTTAGTCAAGGCATATTAAATGTGAAAATTGTGTATTCAATGATATTTCCAAATATTCGGACAACTTCGGATATTTGAAATAATAAATTATAAGTACTGTGCATTATTTTTGCTGTATAACGTCATAATACTAGATTTGTGTAAATATTTGAATGAGTATTACTGCATTCAAGTTTGCTTTTACACGAATTTTAATTCCTGATGTTTTTAAGTGTTCGAAACGAATAAACTTTTTTTCCACATGTATCTATGTACTTGTAAAAGTGGTTTTACTGCAGTGCAGTGTCACTATGCCATGAAAGAGCCTTTACAGAGGAAATGCGGGAAATGCATCGTGCCGTCGTAAAGTGAATTTTGCATACCACCTGTACCCAGTGAACCACTTTTTTTCAGTCCCAAAGTGAACTACATGAGCTTATATTTGCTAAACATGGTAAATTTTAAAAACCATCATCATCATCATGATCATCAGCCTGTCTACACCCACATCCGCGCAAAGGCCTCTCCCATAGATGTCCGGTTATCCCTGTCCTGTGCTAACTGGTCCTAATTTATCCCCACAAACTTCCTGATCTCATCTGCCCACCTAACTCTGCCACCCCTTGCCACACTTTCCATCTCTAGGAATCCACTATGTTACCCTTAATGACCAATGATTGTCTTGTCTTCACATTACGTGGCCCGCCAACGCCCATTTCTTCTTAATTTTTATTATTGTTTCTTCGTAACAATATGTCCCTAACACGCATTTGTTCCCTAATCCACTCCGCTCTCTTCTCGTCCCTTAAGGTTACACCTATCATTTTCCGTTCCATAGCTCGCTGTGTCATCCTCAATTTAAGCTGAACCCTCTTAGTTAGCCTCCAAGTTTCTGCCCCGTAGGTGAGTGCCGGTAAGATGCAGCTGTTATATACTTTCCTCTTCAGAGACAATGGTCAGTACCATTCATTATCTGACAATGCTTGCGGAATGCACTCCACCCCATTCTAATCCTTTTAATTACCTCAGCCTCATTATTCGGATCTGGGATCGCTACCTGGCCTGAGTAGACATATTCACTTACTACTTCCAATGCCTCTCCCGCTCTCAAATCGCTGTGCTCGCCCAAGGCCACTGAACATTATATTAGTTTTCTGCATACAGAAGAATCTCGATGATACGATTACGGTTGATGCGAATTTCGCGATGATACGAATTTTAATGTTGTTTTAGACGGACTACTTTGTATAAAATGCGCCGTCATTCTGTGTTATACGAACAGTTTCTCCAGCCATTGCGGATGATACGAACGCGCGAAATGACCGCTTCACGCGAGCGACTGACTCGGATTTTTGACTGCAAATTTTTTCCGCGAGTTCCTTACGACTTTGGTCCAGCAAATGGCAGCGAAAAACAGAAAAATTTTGCTTTTCGTGGACCAGTGTTCGGCCCATACCAAAGACTCCAAATTCAGCAATGTCGCCGTAAGTTTCCTGCCCGCAAACACCACGAGCCGTCTACAGCCGCTGTATACGGGAATAATCCGAAATGTGAAGCACCATTTCAAGGGATTGCTTGTGCGGAGGCTTCTGGCAAAAATTGAGCGCAAGGATGGAAACTTGCGGATTAGCCTGCTTGACGCGTTACATTTCTTGGCCATGTCCTGGGATAATGTGACCCAGGACACGATGGCGAACTGCTTTCGCAAGTGTAGATTTTTCGTGGAATCGGATGCGGCTCCGGCGGAAGGAAACTAAGAGCCTGATGACGATTTTCACATCGAGGGCAGGGAGAACCTTGAAACTGGAGCTTCGGCGCGAGTCTTCGTCAGTAGCGACCTGTGGGCTGCGATCCATCGAAGAATTGGACGACGAGGCAAAGGATACCGAGCCTGAGAGTGATGGTGAAGATGCCTGTGAGTGTTATCTCCTACCGTCAACGTCGGAAAACCTTGATGCCCTCGATGTCCTGCGTTGCACCGCAAGCGCCGGCAGCGCGAGTGAGGAAGCCGCAGCACGGTTTTATTCCTTTCAGGCGGCTTTCTTGAGGGACAGCGAAGTTAAAAAAGTTCAAAAGAACATCATGGACTTTTTCAGCGAGAAGTAGTTGACCCCAATAAAGTTCTTGTTCATCTTCATGATCAGCTTTAACTTGTTTTGGCTCATACGAATTCGGGATGATACGAATATTCTATGTGCTCCATACGAATTTGTATCATCGAGATTCTACTGTATTAATTTTCAGGCCTGTTCTACTTTGCCTCTTTAGGTTAGTAAACATGCTTTGTCATTCATCACCCGAGTTACTTAGCAAGGCAATGGATTTTCTCAGTGCCTTGTCTTCGCTGTTTCTTTGGCAGGCTTGGCGCTGGGAAGGACACTCCGCAGTACCATGCGCAAAATAAAAGCAGCGGTGAATTACCATGGTCGGTGCACAAACGTCCAGGAGAATGAAGAATTGGACAAAATAGCTGATTTGTTTCGGGTTTCTAGCCCATTATTGGACAACTTTATCACAGCATTGAACCCCCCCATTGTGGCAACGATTGTCCGAGAACATGTAAGTATGGAAGTGCAAATATCTGTTACAGACTTCTCTTACAAACTCTTTTCAGCCTTTGTGATGATTTCTTCTGTGCTTGATTGAGGGATATCCTCTCTTGATATCGTGCTCGAACATATATATATATATATATATATATATATATATATATATATATATATATTGCATGTGAGAAGGCCAAATCATTATTACAGTTGCTGGAGATCAGTACTTTGTCATGCATCATTTGACCTACAAATGCCATCCACATTACATTTGGAGATGTAGAAACCCTGCCTATAGACCTACTTCACCAGCCTGCGTCAAGAAAATGCAGTGGCACTCTCATCAGACGTTTTAGTTTCGCATGGTAGGCATCCACTGTATAAAGAAGAAAAAATGGTACATTGGTGAGCTGCACCTCGGTTGGTGTGCAGCAATGAAGGAGAAATGTGCGATAGGTTGATGATTGTCTTAATAAGAAATGGGACGATGCTGTAATGCTAGCTCATCAGTTATGCACCTAACATTTTACCACAGCTCTGCTTGTGTGTTATTTATTGGTCAGTGTAGCCTGTTTCCTCTGAGAGAAAAAAAAATCCTGCAGATATGATGCACTGTGGGAATCAGTGTCATGCGAAGCAGTCATCGAGGACATTGCCCGTGTTAATTGTACAGTATTCAGCAAAGTGTTACGAATAGGATGAACGCCTTTGTGCAAAGTACGTGAGTAGTTGTATGCTTAACATGAGGTAATCAGATAACTCTACAGCACCGTAGTGACTGACTGATAAGTCGTGGTACGAGGTAATGTAGGCACTCATGTTAGTGCGCAGCACACAGGTATGTTATCTCGAAGAGGAATACGCACTACAGCGCGCTGATGTACGTATATCATGGGCATCATTCATCGAAGTATCCCAATGGGGTCAAGAAAAGTTGGACAAAAGTAAGCAATGTGCTAGTACACACCATTATCACAACAGCTGGTGCATCAGGTTTATTTACTTTGTGTGCTGTCCGAGAGGAGCCCCTTGGGGTAACGCATTTGCTTGGCGCTTCTGGGACCCGGTTTCGATACCCTGCCTATCGCGTGGTCGGTTACCTTCCTAGATTACAGCGCGTTCATGTGTGTCTTTGTGTTCTGAATATATTTCAGTCCCATGCTATGACAAACGGTGTGTCTTTATTGTATTTAAGTGTGTTTTGGTGACATGCTAATTGCCTATTTTAGTTTGCCCCAGATCGAAATGGGCGGCGTAAGATTAAAACACCTGTGCCACATACCCAAATAATACGGGCCGAGCAATATCGGTATGAGCCACAAGTGAGTGCAGTATCGTTAGTCCTGACATAAATGACACGTGTGTCATGTTAGTGATCTAAAGATCAGTCATTCCTGTTTGTCATACATTCGCACAGTATCATCCAAACTTTGGTGTATGTAGGTTGAATGAGACAACTAGGAGAGTACAGGGATGTAGGCAGCTAGCTAGTTAGGTCTGTCTGTCTGTCTGTCTGTCTAAACCGACGGGTGGGCGGATAGGTGGATGGAAGTTGCTCACGTTCGCCAAGAAAATCTTTGCATTTAATATCCTTATAAGTTTGTCAAATGTAATGTCTTGTCATAAAAAAGTGTGGCACCATAACAAAGACGCTTACATCGGAGCACGCAGTACATTACTGTTGTTGGTAGCATAGCACGCTGTAGTATGTATAGAATTAATTGCGGTCACCATTTTTTATTGAAGTGAGGAAGTTCTAGATGTGTCACATGGATTATTATCTTCTCAAGTGAAATAAATACATGACAGGTCCATTCATGTAGCCACATGCGAAAGACCGATTATGGCAACTGGTTTTGAATATTGCATGTGGTCACGATGGGGCAGACCAAACACAAGTGTCTTGAACAATGCTGTGGTGTCTGTGATGCTCTTCACATTTTCACGATTGTCAGAGTGCACAAATGAATTACACGCTTGAAATTTGTCACACTGTTTGCAAGCTTTATGCCTTCTTCGCAATCGGAACTCAAGCTTACGCGAAGAGCCGCGGTTATGCGTGCCTTGCTGGCAGTTATTTAAGAGCCTTGTCCTTGTTACATAACTGCTTTTCTTTTTGTTATCACAGCCATATTTACATTGATGATAGCGTCACCAATATTACTCTTTTCGTTTGCTTAATTGTAACTGATTTGATCCATTTGTTCGTGCTCAAGAATCCAGTTTAGCAATTATAGGCTTTAGTTCATAACAGTATTCTTAGCTCAAGCATTTTCGGGTATTTTTCTAAACATGTTTCGCTGTACTACCTGGTTCATCCTTGCGCTAGCTACTGACTTAAAACGTAAACACCTGACCTAGACTACAGCTACATCCATATGATAGCTTGTGAATTATTCACATCCATTGTGGCAGGATACTTGTCATTTCATTCACTTTTTCACAACCTGTCATAGCTGCACGTCAGTGTAGTTTTTCTATATTTAATACTTCCTACAGAGCTGCTGCAACTTCCTTTCTCATGGTGGCCTCTTGCAAACATTGTTGTAAACACACTGGCGGCACTTCGACACCCGGTGCTCAGAAGCAGCTTTCGCACATGCTACACCAGTGACAGTGGCACAACTGTGCAGGGAAGCAGTGAATGATGGGTGGAGCCTCTGCGCCGTGACGTCGCTACAGGCGCCTGGATATCACTGGTGCCTACCGTTGTTTACTAACATGGAATATTTGTAGGTCTATAGCAGCACATACTTCGATATAACAAAGTGTGTAAAATTGGCAATTTATTTACTTCTGTACTTCATAATATTGAAATTCATCTGTTTATGCAGAATATAGTTACCAGCAGGCTGGTGCTGCAGAACGTTTTCATATTATAGCACAGAAAGAAAACTTATTTCAGCAACACGAAGATTGATTGATTTCTGGAATTTGACATCCCAAAACCATGATATGCTTATGAAAGATGCCATAGTGGAGGGTTCAAGAAATTTCAACCACCTGGGTTTCTTTAACATGCACTGACGTCACGCAGTAAGGGGCCCTCAACATTTCGCCTTCATCAAAATGCAGCTGCTGTGGCTCGGATCCAATCTTGTGACCTGTAACATATAGAAAACTCAATTTTGTTGAACCTGAGAGCCAGTGACCACATTTACGGTTTGATACCATGCAAACGAAGTTCTCTTCCTGCAACTGTTTGGCATGCATAAAGCCCATCAAAACATAAACAAAATCTAGAAAGAGTTTACTTACTTGTAGCCCAAAAAATTTCCAAGTTTTTTTAAAATGCGTATCTGCTTCAAATGCTATGTCTGACAAATCTCTGAAGCTTGTGGTTATGCAACCTCAAATGCTAGGTGCATCAAGCAACCAACCATCTTGCCTAGCCTTTGTACCTGTCAGAGGCTACTTCCGCAGACTACTTAGGGAAAAGGCATTCACGTGGTGAGAGGAGAGGAATTCCTGTAAACAGACATGTTCTTTTTTTCAGAGGAAGTAGGTTCACTCTGTGGATTTCTCAGTCAGCTCTGTGAAATGTAAAGTTCTTTGCTCTTGTATTCAAAACTAGAACAGAAACTCAGGGGAAGATGAGAGCTTGAATTGATGAACAGATAGGTAAAAATGATGGAAACGAGGAATGTCGTTGCAGCCAACATTTTGACAAGTAGGCTTGACTTCATCAGGGTATACTTCTTTCATATCACATACATGTGATATGAAAAAAATTATGAATGTTACAGTAAAAACAAATCACATTTTTCACAAACTTGACAGGTTGGAAGACAGTGTCATTAACCTTGTCGACTTATATGTCTTTACTTGGTGCTGTACAGTCCCCAGTGAAAAGATAATAAGAAGTGGGATGTCCTTGCTTACCTTGTGAGAATGTCTCTCACATCTGCAATGTTCCATGCATAAACCATTGTATGAACAAATATCACGTGGACTTCTGGATTTCCAGAGTCTTTGTTAACTAATCAAGATATTTACTTATTTGGTATTTTACTCTTATTTTTAGTAATTACTTTTGAAATCTAGGCAATTCAAAAACGAATACACTGATATGAGTAAGAAGCTTAGTTGTCAGCTATGTTTGCCTACTTTCATTTATTTTTTTTCTATCCCATCCATGCCCATGTAATGTATGCTGTTTTTCTTTCTTCCAGGGGGCTCCACTGAAGGAACATGTGCTAGCTATGCTGGATGCAACAAAGCAAGTTTATTCTCTTCTTATGTAGACATATTGCTTAATATGACTTAAATGTAAACATTTCATATCAAGCCAACAACACATAATCTATGTGTGTTTGCCTATCTATCTTCCTGTGTCTTTATGCTCTCAAGCTCATTGTTCATCAACCTTATATAGGGTATGTGAGAGTTTGCCTGGCATGACATGAGTACAACAACGAATATATGTGACAGGTCATTACATGAGCCTCATCGTCAGCACCATGGCACAAACAACTTTGGCATGCCATAGGGGTTATTTCATTACCTGGGTAATATTCAGAATGTGTACAGTGTGACGCTAGTGTACAAGATGCACAAAATTGCAGGTAATGACATGATTGTCTTCTGTATTGTCGCATGAGTAATATGGTGCATACATCATGATGCAATCGTGGTTGCATAATCAAAGTCATAGGCGCAAGATTGTGCATGCAGGCTTTACGAACATGATGGCAAAACAGAGTTGTCATCTATATCATTACCTGAATGACATAAGTGATAGGATATCATTGCAGTCATATCCTTTGTTGGGTTACTAGAATATACGTGACATTAATGGCATTCATGTCATGCCATGTGTCATATTTCCTAATATACAGACACTGGTAGGCGAACTGTCACCTAGTTTGTGCTAATTGTTGACAAGCAGTGCCTAATGTTGGCCAAGTTTTGGCTATCATTGGTTATTCACCCTTATACCAGTGTAATAAATAAGTACATGTGTACAATTGAATCTTGTGTTTAGGCATCGCACTGTAGCCGATGTGTTAAAAGGCCACCTCAGGCGATTTTTTGAGGTCAATTGGTTTCAGTGAAATTTGCTGGGTAGCCCTGCCACGGTGGTCTAGTGGCTATCCTACTTGGCTGCTGGTCCAAAGGTCACAGGTCGAATCGTGGGCAAGGTGGCTTCATTTTGATGGAGGTGAAATGTTGAGGCCCATGTACTGTGCTATGTCAGTGCTCATTAAAAAACCCCAGGTGCTTGAAATTTCCGGAGCCCTCCACTATGGTGTCTTTCAATCAAATCGTGGTTTCAGGATGTAAAACTCCATAAATAAATCGATCGAAATTTGCTTGGTATGTGTCTTCGCACACTTCCATCATTTTACAGACTTTCAGGCTTGAGAGATGCATAGATTGCTTACAAATCAATTTTTACTGATTACCTCAGACCGCCCACCTGGCTTCCCACAATTATATGCCACGTGTGCTGATGTCATCACAAGCAGAGCAACAGAAGTGATGGAAGCACACGGGCACTATACAGTGGCATTTCGAGATTGGTGCACGCTGCATGCCATTGTATGCTGATCTCACAGACCATGCCCATTTCAATGCGCTTCACAACTTTACCGCCAGGGGAAGGGCATATGTGCGTTCGTGTGGTGTAAAGGCAGTTTGACTCATTTGGCATCACACAGGGACAGCACTGCTCGGTTGTGTTTTTTGCTTATTAAAAATTATTTTCTACTGATAATAGAAATGCTCAGCAAATCCAAAAATAATTTCTGATAAGCAAAACTCTCTGAGGAGTTTGACTCTCCTGTCGAACTCCTACCAGGAATTCGACAGGAGAGTCTCAGGAACATAGAATCTTCATTACCTTGACATGGCAAAGAAATCGTTGGGGTTGGCCTTTAAGAAACTCGCGTCACACATACAACTACCTCATTTACACACAGGGGCCAATCCACCTCTTAGTGCTTTGTTTAAAGTCGATGTGGCATAGCCAGCTCTTTCATAACATTCATTGCCACAATGCATAGAATTTGCCAGGTTTTTTTTTTTCTTTAGAATTATGGATATTAAAGCTGTGTGTGGCATGCCCAGCAAAGGAAGATAATATTCCTTATGCGAGAGAAGGCTGGATTTTGCTTCTTGCCCTTAAGACTCGGACTGCAGTAGAAATTTTTTTAATGGGGTACCATAGATTTACCAGTACATTGTGTATTTGGGTCTTTTTCTAAGGCTCAATGTCAAGATTACATGCTGATATCCTGTCCTTGAATATAGTTTTATTGTGTTATAATTAGCAATTAACTAGCCTTGGCCAGATATTTCATCATGTTGCATCATGGGAATCTTAGCACCACCACCACCTGACTTTTGCATCACTTTGGTGCTCAGTAATCTGTACGTTTGGTAAAAGCCACCTACAAGAGGGTTTCATTATTTAAGTCATCTAGGCTTGTTTTTCTTTGCATGACACTGAGAAATATTCATGCTCTTTACAAGTTGCCATTTTTTGCTGTAAATGATGATTGACGAAGGAGGAAGTTTGTATCCAGTTTTACCCTCCAGGGAGCCCTGTAGTAGGCAGATTTTGCTGGCTCGTTTTGAATAATGAATAGTAGTTGCGGCCAATGGGAACTAGACCTGCCAAGTCCTTTGTGATGCAGCATCAACAACATTGCATGCCACAAAATATAAACTTTGCCATTAACCAAAGGAAACTGATAGTGCGGTCAGTGCAACCAACCAAAACTTGTCAACAGTATTGTGCAAGGAAAGCCGGCACACAAGCATGAGCGTTTTATTACAAAACCAAATACACATCTAGGCGAGAGAACAAACAAAACAAAAACAAAAAAGAAACAAAAGAAAAACAAGGAAGTCCATGCGTCAAGCCACTCGTCACTTATTCATTTCTATCCAACACACCATCCAGAAAGCGAAGTTCCTTTCTCGTCAGTGAGATAGACGGTGCACTCACACAAGCACTGTCATCTCTTTTCATCTCTGCAGCCTCAACAATCGAATGTATAAACAGGGGTGGAAGTGCTGCGCCATTTGTGCCATTCTGCTCCATATAGCCCTTGTGCGCCAAGCTGCGCCCAGATGGCATTTTAGTACGATTACAGTCAGCAACCAATTTTTCGAACCCTCTCGGGAACTTAAAGACATCCGGAAAGTCGGATAGTCCGGAAAAATGAATATAGTCGGAAAACGCAGCATTTTACTGATGTGTTTTCTTTATATAGAGGGCAAAGTACCACACTTCAAACCCACGAAGTAGCCAACAGGACTGATGCGCGTGCGAGCCACGGTGGAATTGCTACTCAAGAACTGCCGCCACGTTTCTTCCGCCACGCTTACTACACTGAGCCAAAACGAAATTACTATTTGTTGTCACTGTTCCTTCTGTTGGGGATGACTAATACGGCGTATTGAAGGCATGCGTGCAGCCAATGCGCGCAAAGTCCGAACAAAACTGCATTCTGCTGAAAATCGCAGTCTGTTAATTGATGCGTTCACGGATGGCAGCTGCCGTGCTCAAAACTACCGCAGGTACCATCGCGGTCGCCATGATTATGAATGACAGTGACAAATGCTCTGAAAGTACGCACATGTCCAGTGCACACAATGCCCGGATGAGTTTTTACCGTTTGCTGGTTTTAAAAACAGTGGTCGCTACCGACGTGTTCATGTATATGGCCACCTTAAACTCTGAAAGTAGTACGTACGCGCAGTGTCGAAGCAGCGCTGCTTTCCACAAAAGTTGCGGAGGAAACCTTGCTATAGATGTGATCACCGATAGTAGTGACACAGTTTATGAAGGTATATGTGCGCGGCCAGCACACACGGACTGAAAACAGAACTACAGGTTGCTGCCCACTGAAGATAAGAACGCGCTCGCTTTCATCGCGATCACCAATAATGAGAGCTCAGAAACTACACGGCCAACACAGCGGCAGTTCAGAGGATGTAAATTAAGGCATAAAAAGGCACGAAGCGTTCTAGCTTTCTTACTGTTCATTGATGACCGTGGCGGTGCGGACTTCGGTATTTCATTTTTGTTTGGCGTCTAGCACGCGCGATGCGACGAGCAGTTGCGGTGCTCTGCACTCGGCGCGCTCAGAGGGTCGTGCACACGAACAATTCAACGTGTGACCGAATATGTCCTTATTATTGAGAGTTCAGTAGCAATAAACAATGCATGTGCTTGCAGGCACTAGAGAACAAGTCATAATAAACATGTTTTCCAAACTTGTGTAGTCTCGTAGATGACATTTCGCTATGACGAAATTCCGCGACTAACAATTTTTTGTGCGACCCGTCAGTTCCGTTAACTTGTAGTGAGATTTGAAGGTTCAAAACAACTTGTAACCCGAAAGAACATTTAAATTAGCAAACAGTTTCTATATGTTGAAAAGAAATGTTCTAATTTAATGTTCTTAGAATGGCTATGTGCTCCAAAACGTGCTTCCTCTGCTACAAAACTACAAATTTGCTGCTCCAATGCTGCTCCAAAAGATCATATTTGCTGCTGCAAAACTGCTCCAAAATGGTCATTTTTCTGCTCCCAGTCCTGCTCCAAAATGTTGGAGTCTGCTTCCACCCCTGTATAAACACATCTCTAGCTCTATATAAAATGCATGTTTTATCAAAGTACAGCAGACAGCCACATTCTCTACAGTGAATAGCCAGATGACCATCAGCACACTTCTGCACCTTGTTATCATGCTCCTTTACTCTATCATTGACGCATATTTCCATCTGCCCAACGTACACACGGAACCATGATAAGTTCTAGAAAGCTGCCTGGCCATAATGCTCTGGCCACGTTCACCTGACACATCACAAATGAAAGAAGAATGAAGATGCCTTAATGTATGATTGCACATCAGTTTGTGCAACAACAGCAAGACATAATCATTTCTTGGATAAAACTGCAAAAAAAAAAAAAAACGTTGAAGCCACCATTTTTTATCAAGGAGAGGAATCCTCTCACAATTAGCTTCTCATTGTAAACATACCTCATTCACTGTTCTCAAGTAACAGATATATTTAGCTGCACTAGTCATCTTGCCTTTTTTACATCTCCGGATTCATCAATAAAATATTCTCTCTCTCTCTCTCTCTTGCCTTTTTTTTTCTTTTTTGAAGGCGGGTATTTCCGATAAGCTAAGCAAATTTACAGTCCCTTTGAACAGTGTCCACATTCTCTTTGAGTTCATCTTAGAAGGAGTCTTCTGTGGTGCTGTGGAAAAGCAGTTATTGTAAGGAAAAGGAAATTGATGCCATTTTCTACAGCACATGGAGGAATACCATCCAATGTCGAATTCAGAAACACTGACATACCCAACTTTTGGTTCTTTTAAAATAGTGTATGGTAGTATGGCTCAAGGCTACAAGGAAGGGAGCAGGGAATAAAGGAAGAGAGACAAATTAGAGAACTGAAGCAACATGTGGAGCAGGCATGTGCACGTCTGCAATGTCCGTCGGACAAGTGACGATGCCTGACATAATGCATGGCAAATCGTGTACATATAGAAATCAAGGCATGCTGACACTGCCTTGCTATGGGACAAAAATAAACCATTGTCTTTTATAAAACGCCATTCCAAAGCCTAATACTGTCATCAGTTGGTAGAAAGAATTGTCCAGACGAGGCAAGTGACTCAACTTTCAAAACTCCCTACTTTGATTCTCATTCCTATGTTACAAAGTACACCAGGCCCATAGCCAGGAGGGAGGGGGGGGGGGGGCCCTAGGGGAGGGGCCGTGCCCGTCCTTAAGTTTTGGTTGGGTGATAGTGTTAATAACATAGTGTAGTACTAATAACATAAAGTTTAAACATATTAATAATGTTGCATTTAAGAAGTCATGCAATGTACATACTGCAATTTTCACCAAAAAGTAAATAAGAATAGATGTTTTAATTAGATTTTAACAGATGTTTTCCTCAAATAGTCAAGGCCTTCAGCAACTGAGCCCCCCACCCAAAAGTATTCCTGGCCACTGGCTTGAAGTACACTCATGAGCACAAATTAAAAGCACTCAGTATGGCTATTGTGTGTCTGTGAATCACACAGTGTTGATGAGACTACCAATGCTGCTGTATGGGTCTCTCGCTGTGTCTAATAATGAGTGCACTGCAAATTTTTTTGTGTGCTTATTTTCATTGGCTTGTGTAAGTTAATGGGGAGGAGGGATAGTGTTGCTTTCATTATTACCGTATAAACTGGAATATACATCAAGATATTATCAATAAAACAATGAGCTAAAGTCACCCCCTCTTCTTATATAGCAGTGTTTAGACAGTGCGTCGCCGTGCATGTGTGCCAAAAGCTGCACACGGCTGTATCCACATCCAAATCCAATAGCAGGAATTTTTTTTTTCTTTTTAGTCTTCCTGTTTTCTTTGTGTTTGTGCCGTGCTTCCGACCTGTTCCAACTTTACCGCTCCGATTGATGTGTTTGATTTTATAGTGTTCTCTTTTTTTTCGTTCACTGAATATGAGTAGCGGCACGAGCAGGCAGTTCTCAGCTGCATTTAAACTAAATGTTGTTGAGTTCGCCGAAGCGAACGGCAACATGGCCGCTCAGCAGAAAGAAGCGTGCACTATTGGAGAGCGCAGAAAGGGAAGCTGCAGAAGTGCAACCCTCGGAAAACATAGTTTCGTGGGCGAACTGTGGTTCATACACAGCTGGAGGATACGCTTGCAGACTTTGTGCGGGAAGTTCATGCACGTTCGCTGCCAGTGACCATGGATACGGTACCACTCACAACAAAGCCGTGGAGCTCGCTCAGGAAGGTGGGCTCACAAGAGTTCCGTGCCCCGAACTCGTGGGTGCATCGATTCATGAGACGCAAAGGATTTTCTCTCTGCCAGCGCACATCCATCTATCAGAAGTTGCCGGAGGAGTTCAAGGACAACCTTGTGAACTTCCAGTGCTTCGTGAACCGCTTCGGGAGCAGAACTACATGATGGGGCAAATTGGCAATGCTGATGAGACACCCATGTGGCTTGACATGCCTTCGTCAACCACGATCGCTGAGTGTGGCGCCAAGGATGTGAAGCTCTCGTCCACTGGCAATGAGCACTCACGCTTCACCGTCATGCTGGCTTGCACAGCAGACGGTAGAAAGCTGCCGTCCTTCGTCATTTTCAAACGAAAAACAATGCCGACGGAAGCTTTCCCGCCTAGTGTTGTCGTTTGCGTAAACCAAAAAGGTTACATGGACGAGGCAGTGATGCTCGAATGGATACGGGTAGTCTGGAACCATTGGCCAGGTGCACTGCTGCGTCCTCACAGCATGCTTGTGTTGGATGTGTTTCGTGGTCACCTGGCCGACGCTGTGAAATGCGCACTCGGCGATGGAAAAACGGACCTCATCGTGATACCAGGTAGTATGGTGTCCACCCTCCAGCTGCTTGACATTGTGCTGAACAAGCCGTTCAAGGACCGAGTGTGGCTGGAGTACCAGGAGTGGTTGTCCGGCGTCAACCCGAAGACGCCGACGGCCCCCTTGCAGAGGCCTTCGCTTGCGACTGTCTACGGCTGGGTGCTTTTCGCCTAGCGTTCCTTGTCACATTCCATGGTGGAAAACGCTTTTTTAAGAAATGTTGAATCAGCAACTCGCTGGATGGCACAAAAGACAACACACTGTTCGAGGTGGCCAGTGACAAACTTTCGTCTTCAGTAGACAGTGATGCTTTGTCTGACGAATAGGAACAGCTGCGATGGTGGTTGAGGGGAGCTCAGACGATGGGTGGGCGTTGCGCCCGATTTTCAAATAAATGTGTTTCGGTAATTTTGGGGGGTTTCTTTTTTCTTTCCTGGCCACCTAAACTTGGGGGGTCGACCTATATTCTCACTCAACCTATGGGGATGGTGCAGAAGGCCAGGCGGCTCCACCGTCGCCCTCTGCTTTCAGTGCCAATGCGGGCGCTCCTGTGTCGTTGGGGTGATAAAGCTCCCTCCCGCACCGCGTGCGCACCTGCTTGTGCGGGAGGTGGCGTCGTCTGCATGTGTTCCGCCGCAGCCTCTTACTGGTTTTAAGACTGTAGATGGTTTGGAAAATTTCTTCCGTAGGGCAAATATTGCTAAAGGAAAACTTTTGTACGAGGCAGGCCATGTGCATCAAGTTAAAGAAAGTGTGTGCGGACGAAAGCGTGGAGACCGGCCGATGTGTCTCCCAAACGCGGAAGACAAAATACTCCAAAAAATACTCCAAAAGTTCTAAGATTGCCAGGCTGGAAAACAAAAGTGATCTTTATGTGATCCTTGTTAATTTGTAATTATTTGTTATCAGTATGTATACACTATTATCAATAAATTAGACCCATAAAAGGCTCCACAATAAAGCAGTGAAAGTCTGTAGCAACGTATGTCCATTTATTTATTTCTAAATAATGAAGGCTGAGCTAAGCAATACGGTTCTAACTCGTTTTGAAGGATTCTGTTAGAAACCAAAAAGAAAGAAAGAGAAACACGACTGGAAGGAAAACAGCAAGACGCCTTTCAGTGGCTTTTGTTATCAGGTGCCTCAACTCCTTCGTGCGGCATAGGCAGCTTCATGTG
This sequence comes from Hyalomma asiaticum, assembly GCA_013339685.2. Taxonomy (NCBI): domain Eukaryota; kingdom Metazoa; phylum Arthropoda; class Arachnida; order Ixodida; family Ixodidae; genus Hyalomma; species Hyalomma asiaticum. The sequence goes on from CM023481.1 coordinate 217,037,745, forward strand.
GCTTCATGAGGTACATAGGCCATTTTTAACGAGCGCGCTTTTTTTTTTTTTAAGAGGCACTTCAGTAGATCGATGGTGATCCTTGTTCTGGTTGGAGTACCAACAAAAGGAAAAACCACACATTCAAATGCAAGACGGGGCTCTTGGACAAAAAAAAAATTAAAGAAAGGAAAAGGGCAGCAGCGCCGGCCGCGAACGAAATGTACGGAGCGCCTTAGTCCACACGGCTATGCGTGTCGCAGCCTGGTATCCCACACAAGCGGCTTGTTAAAAACAGCGCGAACCATTGCAACACATGTCGTCTGCGAGTAGAAGAGCGTTGCCGGAATGCGCTCACAAACTCCCTCCCATTAACAACCCACCTTTCACGTACTCCACGCAGAATGCCCGTCACATTGCAAACTAGCACCACATGTCGTCTGCTGAGTAGAGAGCGTCAACGGAGCACGCGCCCAAGCGACCGCGCTTCTTCTTCAGCACTGAGCTTTCTGGAAGCTATAAATATTTGTCCGTGGTGATCTGATATAAGTATTGTTACGGCCGAGGACACAACAAATCTTGTTGCTGAACACCAAGACGTAGTACGACGACCTTTCGAAAAACTGCAGGAAAACGCGAATAACTTGTTCGAAAGCTACTGCCAACCCTGGGACCGGAGCTTCCATCACCCCAAGGACGAGCATGGCGCCGCGATCGGCGTTCCCGTCGGCGGAGATTTACAAGTGCACCATCCCCATAGTGTGGTTTATACGGTACCCCATGCAGTATTTTTGCGACATCCAGTTTGAGTACCGTTACCCTAGATAAATCTGTCACATCCAGCGTCATACTGCCATTCAGGTGCATCTCAAACATGCTTTACATGAATGTAGAACATGTATTTCGGTGATGCATCACAATAACACTTGTGGGGTGACAAGTACATTGTCTTGTAGGCATTCATGTGATGTAATGCCTATTTGCAGTCCACTGATCTCCTCTATGTCGTGCAGTTCACACTTTGTTGACGAGCATTGCTGACATGTGCAGCCAAGTGTGGTTTCGTCTGGGATTAGTATGCTTGACTCGTCTATGAGTGCAATAAGGACAGTAAAGACAGGCCATGATGTAGGCATTAGGCTGGGCATTATTGTAGTATTTATTGTTTTATTTTTACTCATTTGGTACCTGCATTGCCTTTGCAGATATTACAGAAGGATGTTTATAAATAAACATATTGTTTTTCAATTCAAGCATACAATGTGCAGTACAACGATTCATCATTACAGTCTATGCATACCATATCTGGGGAAGAGCATCCCCAGTCCCTTGTAGCTCGAGACAAAAATAATAATAAAAAAAAACACAGCTCAAAAGGGTCATAAAGTTTTACCTAAGCTATGGTCTTTTTTTGCATGAAATATATAGTGGCCCAATATACTTTTCTCTGTCAACGTCGCTTTTAGAATACGGCTGAACCCCTTTATATGAGACAACCGGGTAGAAGACACATCATGTGTTCACATGGTTGACCACTTTATTTCGCCCCTTAGTTGGACCTGTTATGTAACAGACACGCTCCTGCGGGAAACTGCTTACGAAGGACAAAATTTCCATAAACCTTAGTCAACAGCTTTACTTGTAACAGGTATGTTAAGTCTAAATGCAGCACTGGTGGCTGCCAACTCCAGATAATTTGTTGCGGACAAAAAGAGGAATGATAATCAAGGAATGTGAGGAAGTTGTGGTAGAAAAGACATGAATTCTGTTCTAAGTAATGCAGTCTAACATTAAGACAATGGTGTACTATTATAAACCTTTTGCAACAGTCTGTAGCCTTCTTTTGTGCTCAGTTTACTTGTATGCTGTAGCGAAATAAGGGTCGATAAGGTGGTCAAAACATGGCACCCTGTTTATAAGAGACCTCTCATATAAGGAGGAGGAACTGATCCCTGGTGTATGTCTCTTATAAAGGGGTTTAATCATATGACATATTGTGAGAAAGTATAAGGATCCTTTTTCTGATCTTTAAATCCTGTCATGCCCCAGTGGCATCTGGTCCACAAAAATTGGTCTTGCAGGCTATGAACCTTGTGGAAGCATGTCAAGAGCCAGAAGCATGTCATAGGCACCATATGTTGAGACACCACCTCTTAGAAAAACAAGGCAATAGAAATCTGAGAATTTTCGCAGTACAGCAAAGAACAGTGTTTGTGCAGCGTTCTGTATCAAAAGTAACTGAGTAGGTGAAAAATGCAGTTCGTTAATGAAGGCTACACTGGCTCTTGTGAAAGCCACCCATAATTCTGCTATCTGGGTTTCAATATCGCTGCTTCTTCTTTGTGTTGCTATTCTAGGGATTCCTATTTTTTAGATTGCTTAAACTGAAAAATTCAGTATAAAAAATTATTTATATGGTTCTTAATTAGCCACTGTAGTTAAAAACTCTTCTTGGTATGAAATTTTCATTGTGTCACAGATTTTGGCTCCTTTATAGCTGCTTACGAAAACAGCTGCTCACAGTGTGCTAAAGAGTATGGAAGACGGCATGATGGAACAAAAGCCGCAACAACAGTCAGCAGCTGCACATGTAATCTCATCTTCCACTGTCAAATTATGTCCAAATGCCATACCACTCTTCAGAAAAAAATAAGAGTGACATTACTGCAGTATGGTTTTGAAACCCATCATGACAGAGAGATTTGTGAATCGTACTTTATAAATAAATTTAACGCTTCAGTACAGCATATACGACAGCATAGGATGCAATACTTTTCATTCTATGCTGCAACAGCGACCATACTACTGTGTTAAATCTCTTCTTCCTCATTCCTTTTTTTCTATATCTGTGTTTGTAGTTGTCCACTTTTCATAGATAATCGTGAAGCTTCCATTCCCTTGTCTTCCATATAACTAACCAGGCAGTGTGTTGAATTTTCTTCAGTATCTTACTTAGTGTGCAATGTGCACCCTCAATGTTGACCGTGCTCGTGAATGTAAACATACTGTAATATGTTATCGCTGCGTTTGACCTGGGACATATGACATGCTTTTTCTCTCTCTCTTCTCACACTCTCCCTCTTTTATTTTAATGTTTAAACTCAGCATTGCAAAATGTAGTTGTAGGTCGGACCTCACAGTGTGGCATTATGGTGAGAAATAGAAACCTGATATTGATAAACACTGCACTGAATTGGGGTCGAATTCAGAGTAAAATGGCGTGGTTGCTTAATGCACATTCTGAGACAGCCCTGCGCGCAATGCTGTGACAGCACTTTGCAAAGAGAGCAACTTTTGATCCCGGAGGCTGCTGCTTGGCTACGCCTAGGGGTAATACCTTGGTCACCCGTTAAGAAGAGTGCACTGTTATCACCAGCAGCATCCCAACAAGAAAAGAGAGGAAACCCCAGTGATTTACAATCAGTCGCCTCATATAATTATTCTGAGGCATTTATAAATCAAGCAGTGTTATTTGTGCTGCCATGTGTATCTTTAGTTCAGCCATTTCATTGTGCAGGAATGACAACGAAAAAACACCACCTCCAATTGTAAGAGTATGCTCTCGTATCTAACCCACAGATAATTTTAGTGATTTAGGATTTTTATGATGGTTGCATGTACTGGCCTAAACACTTGACATGAAAGATGTTCTGTACTTCAAAGAAGACATGTAAAAAAAATATGTGCTGGAAACGGGAAGTATCAGCCACACCTCAATTATCTGTTGAGCAGCCACGCTAGTGGCGCACTGACGAGAAGGGGGGGTTTGGGGGTCGTAAGACCTCCCCCCCCCCTTAGGCCGACCTAACCCCCATTGCCCTCTGTAACTGCTCCTATGTCCTTGCACCAAGTGCCCAATGTACACCTTCAAGGGCCCTGTTCACGTAATTTCAATTCACGATATGGCTTGAGGTGGATTTTTCCTGCCTCTAGAAATGCATTGTATTCACTCATCTACTTATAAACTGAAAGAGTGCAAACCACAAGTTGAGTCGGCGCAGAAGTAACAGCAGGAAGGCTCTCTTTCGAGGTCGGCAGCGTGCGTGGATGGACGGCTCATGGCAGGGTCCGTGCGTACGCGATTCCGCAGGTCGGGCGCATGGGCCCTCATGGTGAGTCGAACGTCGGCGACAGGGGCGTAGCCAGGAGGGGGCTTATGGGGCTTCAGCCCCCCCCCCCCCCGAAATTTTTCGTGTTCTCATACACCACCGACCAGAAGCATCACCAGGGTATTGGGCTTCAGCCTCCTCGCCACCCGCCCCCCCCCCCCCCCCCACCTTTGAATTTTTTTTTCTTTTTTCGTTTTATTATACACCAGCCGTCCGAAATAACCACCTTCACCGAAAACCACCCAGGATGTCGTCTAACATGTTTTTTGTTTGTTTGTTTTTTTCGAGCACGACAATGCCATGGACAGTTGAAAGGTTCTGGAAGGTGGCTTTTCTGCAAAATTTTTTCAACCATGCAGTTTGTGAAACAGGGTATCACTCTTTTTATTTCTTGAACAATAAAAAAAAATTGACTCTGGTCAGATTATTATTTTTACCTTACTTTCACGCAGCCGGCATCTGCCATTGTGTTCTTCCTAACCATAGAAGGTCTACAAGGCGGCGCACGTTTAAGTACATTAATTTTTTAAGGACTAACGTCCCCGGGTCTAACAGTTACTCTCCATGCAGTTACTTCTACAAGGCAACTTTTAGTTCTCACAGATCACCTCGCCAGACGAATAGTCGGTCCGCTCACCCACTCCATGCAAATGATCTTTTTATCCCCAGTTCAGATGAGCTGTTAATCCCCAGGGATTATTTTTCACATTTATTTAGCGCAAGGCGCCAGTACTTTTTTTTGCATGTTGTTTTCCATGGTTACAAAAAAATCGCGCGGAAAAGAATGTGAGAAAAAAATATTTAGCATTCGGTGTCTCACTGCTTTCGCTGTCAATGCGACAACTAAATACAAAAGTGAGACAATGAAATGTTTTATTTTTCTATATACATATAAAATTTATTCTTTCAGCAGATTCACTGTCAAATGTCTAATGTCAAATATCGCGTCAAGACCAGCTCCCGACTTCATGGGTGCGGCGAAACCTAAAATCACGCAGCACCCCAAGCTCATCCACGTATACGTGCATATAAGGCGCCACGGCTTCGCTCCTACAACGTTGAACTAACTGCAAAGCACGGCACGCCACCGCAAACACAAACTGGGAAGACTGACTTAACAGGGAGGAGGAACAGCGAGGAGGACACTGAGTTCCCTTTGGTTCTCTTGACAACGGTTTGCGCACGGAACATATTTCTGCACACGGCCTGCACCTCCCTGTCGTTGCTGGGTGTGCTGGGTTGCTGCACTTGCAGGCTAACGTGTTAGCACACGGCACGCATTCCTTTGTCGTTGCTCCTTCAACAGTCTAGCCGTTCATTGCGCGCTTATTGGGCTCCGTTACTCTACCTCTAGGTAACTTCGCCTTGGAGTGTGCTTAAACAAAAGTGAAAAATCGAACGTTTTGTTAGTGCGTTTCGGGGCGTACCCTGCTCACTAATGATGGGGGGATTATAACGGGACAAAAGCACGCAGTCAAATGCACCGACTCGAAGCAGTTTGGTGCTTCATTTGTGCGGTCATGTCGCAGAAAAGAATATCGTCATTTTTTTCACCTGCGCCAAAGCGTCAAAGCCATAACACCAAAGCCAACAAAGGTTATGCACATTATATTTTTGTACTATAACCCCTATTAACCCCTAGTGGCAAGTAAACAAAAAGTATCTCTATATACTAGGTTTCGTCAACACTTCTTTGCCGTCTGTGAAAGTTTTGATTGCGTGAGAGTATCTTTATTTTATCGCTCAGTTGACATGAAAACTGAATTTATGAGTTAAAGTATGTCACAGGGGCTCTCTAATGAGCACCAGCACAGAATAGAGTACGCTTGGCCACGGCAAATACTCATAAGAAGACTCACTCGAGTTGCACCATATTGCCGCTTTTTGTTCTGGCGATTAAAAATGAACCATGGCACACCTACTCTATTGTGCCATTCCCACTGGTACTAATAGTCATCATCAGCCTGTCTACGCCCACTGAAGAGCAAAGGCCTCTCCCATCGATCTCAAATTATCCCTGTCCTGTGCTAACTGAACCCAATTTATCCCCGCAAACTTCTTGATCTCATCTGCCCACCTAACTTTCTGCCACCCCCTGCCACGCTTGCCTTCTCTAGGGATCCACTCTCTGTTACCCTTTATGACCAACGGTTGCCTTGTCTTCGCATTACATGCCTTGCCCACGCCCATTTCTCCTTCTTAATTTCTATTAATATGTCCCTAACACGCGTTTCTTCCCTAACCCACTCCGCTCTCTTCTTGTACCTTAAGGTTACACCTACCATTTTCCGTTCCATAGCGCACTGCGTCGTTCACAATTTAAGCTGAGCCCTCTTAGTTAGCTACAAGTTTCTGCCCCGTAGGTGAGTGCCGGTAAGATGCAGCTGTTATACACTTTCCTCTTCAGAGACAATGGTAAGCTACCATTCATTATCTGACAATGCTCACTACCTGGCCTAAGCAGACATTCACTTACTACTTCCAATGCCTCGCCAGCTATCTCAAATCGCTGTGCTCGCCCAAGGCTCTTGAACATTACTTTAGTTTTCTGCATATTAATTTTCAGGCCCGCTGTTCTGCTTTGCCTGTTCAGGTCAGTAATCATACTTTGTAATAATTATATTACAAAGCTTGTAATATTTCAAAGCATGTAATAGTGTATACTATTCATGAGCATGTACTAATAGTATGGCAGAGCAAGTCTGCTGCTTTGCCTGTGTCGTTCAGAGCAGTGCATTGACAGTCATAGGTAATTCAGCTAGCGCTCCGATACATTCAACTGGTGACGGCCTATGCAGGTGCCCGTATTTTTTTTCCATGAAAGTGTGTGTGTGCACGCGTGCGTAAAGGAGTCAGAGTTGACGAAAGTCGGAAATTCCCAGCCCCCCTCCCCCGCACAATATTACGCCACTGGTCGGCGACACCGTATTTGATGTACTATGCGTGTGTTGTATGTTGTTTTGTGTATTGTATTGACATTGTATATGGTTATTTAGCGTATCACCAATGATGTATTAGATTCAACTAGCAATATCATCGTTTGTAAAAGCAGTAATAAATGTACACGCATTTGGTTGCCTGACGGCGTGACTGCCCATGTGTTCCAAGAGCGGGGTGACCATTACAAGACCCCACAATTTATGGGCGCTGTCTTCTGAATCAAGCGGTTTTACTCCAGCTTCCACAACATGCGTATGTCTATAGCTGTTGGTTTAATATTTTTATTCATTTGGTTTAGCTCTGTCACTTGTGCTTAATCATACAGATTACTACTTTCGGGCTCTATCCACACTATATTATCTTGCTCTTTGCTCACTTCACTGGTTCATTACCAGTTTCTTCCAAATGTTAGTATAGGACTCTAGGCCGACCCTTCTGGCTCACGTATTCTCTTCGTTGTTCCAACTGACTTAACTTTCGCAATCTTAGAGTTCGTGCATTCCATCAGTCATTAGCAACCTTCTAAAACGCTTACAAAACTCACCGCTGCCATGACTGTCTAGGTAAGAGCTTGAACATACGACCACCACTTCTCTACAACTTGCTGTCTTTTGTAATGTAACCATAGACGCCGCTAGAGTGTCTGTCGCCAGCGTGACTTGTGTGCTTTCCCCGCATGTGATGTTTCATCAGACTTTGTCTCTGACCCTAACCCCCTTCTACCATGAGAAGCGAGGCGTTTTTCTTGTGCCGGTGCTGGCCTAAATAATGTACAATATTTACTTCTGAGTTCTCTTGCTCAGGTTGCCAATATCAGCAGCAAGACAAGAGAGCAGGCACACGAACTGCACCAAACCAACATGCCTATGATGACACAGCTGCTTTGACAGAGGCAAATCCTTCTCTCAAAATGTCGGCCAGCACGACTGAGGCACTTAAGTGATCCCACCTTAATTTTGCCAGCCATTTTATGTTAATGCGCGTCGACAGCCAACTGATTTTTTTAGCCTACAAAAAGGATTTTCGAAGTATTTTTCACGATGTCAGCTTAATTATCAGATTTAAGCTGTACGAGATGACCTTCAAATAAATTTATCGATATATTGATACTTTGTACCTATTGTAAAACTAAAACGAGTCCTCTTGTGCAAACTTCCCTCTTATGGACTTCTCATACGGAAAATTGTTACATCGATGTTTTGGTGAGATGTGATCTCATGGCAGTAACTTTGGGTGTGGGAGCCTCCTTTTACGCCACTACTTCGTGGGAAACATTCTTGTAGTGTTAACCGCAGAGGATGATTGAAAGAGGGCAACAAATTGGTGGAACTTGCTACCGTAATCATGATGTGGGGAAAAAGGGTACAAAAGATAGTAATTTAATACCGTTATTGTTGGTCTGGTAATCTAATAAATAAGCGCACTTCCAGTAACAGCCTGCAACTAAGCTCTGCTACAGCAAGACAATGGGAGTTACTTCTCAGCTTTGCACTAAGGTGTTATATGCTAGAATTCCCAGCCTCTCCAAGTCTGTATCGCATCATTTCTCTACATTTTTAACCCTAATCGCATTGTTTCTATATAACGAATTATTTCATTGATTTTGGGTTTTTTTTATGAATTGTCGTAGATTTAATGTACCTATTCAGACTATGCCGTTCATACAAACTCGGCTATAGGCCGACATTTCATTTTCTGATATAGTTTGACGAAGCTCAAAGGAAGCATAATATGTAGTATGCTCCGCTTTTGTAATTTAGGACATGGTGACCTGCAGTGTTTTCCTAAACAGTATCGCACGACCGCCAACCGGTCGGCATGTCAGCACCTTTATGAGAGGCAAACTAAGAGCTTGCCAGGCAACGTTCAACTATGTTATCATTGTTATGCGTTGCTTTATTCAGTTTTCCCTTCATTTTCCACGTGCTGCTTTGCTGAATGGCTTCATGGCCCTGTCAAGCTCTTGCAAGATGTCTGCAAAATACCGAACAAATAATAAAATAATCATCATCATTGATGCTACTATTATTTGGCATTTTATTTGTTTTACAATTCCTCCAGCTGAAGCAAGGAAATGATGTACTGCGCGAGGTGCCCGCTCTACGCAACAACTATGTAATCGCATGCCCTTCGTGAAAATTTGAACCCCCCCCCCCCCCTAAACAGAAATCCTGTGTGCGCTACTGAACCACGCCTAATTCGGCCATGCTATGCATATCACTGCAGGGCTTATCGATCTGGTATGTATTTCCTGCCATAAAGCAGTGTTGTGAAGACCAACCTACATTCGCTTTTTTCAATGCTTGTCTAAACTTCAATAATTTTTTGTATTTCTTAAACAAATATTTTGTTTTCAAGTTTTTCTTACACGTACTTTAATTCATTATCTGCGATTGCTGCACTTTCCAGGTTTTTTTCAAGGGACCGCTACATTGGCGTATTAGTGTCTTTACATACCTGAAAATACTGAATTTTACAGCTCCTGTGCTATTGAGTAATTTGCACAAAAAAAAAACAACAAAGAATCAAACATTAGTGGAAATATGTATTGTTTCTATTTCTGTGGTAGTTATTGGATTCCACTGTGTTGATTATATAGTGTCCTGAAAATGGTCTAATTTTGTCATTTTTAGGAGTAAATTGCAAAAGTGAAGATAGTATGCTATAATTCATTTGGAGTCATTATCTGTCAACCATTTTAATGAGAGTGCTGTGATAGTGAAGAAATTGGTGTATTTCTGACTACATTTTAGTTTAGTGCCGATCCAGTCAAAAGTACACTCAAATGTTAAAAAAAAATTGTCACTGAAAATATTTTGAGGAATGGCATTTCTTGTGGCATAAGTTGTCATATACATTTGTAAAAAAATAAATAAAAGGAAAACAGAAATAATTAAGATGTGTAATGACATTTGATGTTGAACAACCCTGTGCTTTTTTATAAGAAATCTGGCCAAGGTGAAATTCCATTGCAGTTGGTCTTTTATGGAAATGGGTGTTGTCAACAGAACAGTGAAGTGCATTGGTGTCCTCTCAACCGCTTGCTAGAATTTCCTAGAATTTCATTACTAAGCATTGAAAATAAGCAAATTTATTTGCTTGGTCTGTAGAAATGTGCTGTGTCTTCATTAAATTTTGTTGCTAAGTGGAGGAAAAGATTGCTTGCCCTTTCATGTTTCTAGTTTTGTTAATTTTGTTTTGTTTAATGTTAATTTGCAGGAATAGCCACTTTTACGACAGCACCGAAGGAAACTGGGTTGACTTGCTGGAGCATGCTACAAGTGACAACTACCAGAATCTGCTCCTGCTTGTTGATGAGCTTTAACGTGTGGGAATGAGTGTTACAGTTGATTTTATTATTTCTGTTTAAGTTTTGCAGAGAGTTCTGCGGTCATTTTTTTCATCAAATTGTTATTTTTGTTGTTGCAGCTTGTCATCATGTAAATAAGGGCATGAATGTTGAGCTGGTTGAAGTTCAAATAAAGAGAAGACACCTTTTTGAGGTGTGAAACATTCCTGTGTTGTCATAGTGCCTTTATGTAATGGACAGACATGCCACTCATTTATAATTCAATTGATGCCACAGCAATCTCCAAAAGCCATGAAACCTTGTGTGTGTGTGTGTGTGTGTGTGTGTGTGTGTGTGTGTGTGTGTGTGTGTGTGTGTGTGTGTGTGTGTGCGTGTGTACATGCGTGCATGCACGAATGCATGACCTCAATCTTTGTCAGATCAGATTTTGAATTTTAGGACTTAAGGTTAGCCCTGCTACTAAATCCCAGCAGTTGATACCATAAACAGTATCTTCAATGAAACTGCCAGACAATTCATCACTGCTGGGTTTTTTGCATGCACCCTCAGCATGGCAAACAACATTGTCATCTCTACTGTTAAAGGAGCCCTGCAACACATCGCTAAGTAAGCATAGAATGACCTCACTAAAGGAGCTTATAACAAGAGAGAGAAAAAAAACTGAACGAGACTCGTGTGTGTACGAGCAATAGCGGTGACTTAACGGTGCAATAACGAGGCCATATATGCATTCAAACAGCATTTTTACAAAAGGACTATGCAGGTCTAATAAGTAAACGAAACTAGGACATATGCTAGGAATACGTCGTCTCAAGAGTCAAAAGGCAGAATAAAGGGGGGGGAAAAGTTCACTAGAGCAAGGTGGTGGTCAATTAAGTAGCTGCGGAAAGCTCAGAGTATGGCCATAGCTCAGAGTGGGGAGGGGATGTTCGATGCTGAGGTGGCAGGGTAGTTGCAGGGTCGCAGGGTGTGGAACCGAACCGAAAACCATACCTGAACTGGAATTTTGGCCAGAGCTGAACCTGAACATGAACCGATATTTTGGGAACATGCTTGAACCTGAACCAAACCTGAACCGTAAAAAATAATACTGGTTATCGGTTCGGAACACGGCGGTTCAAATAGCTGTGGTGCCGCGTGTAGAGTGGGAAGAGTAGGTGACGGCGGCCTAGAGGGTGGCTTTCCTGTAGAAACATCGTATTTATGCAAAACGGCTAGCCGGGCTTGTTGTATGCCGGATTTATGTTGTATGCCGGAAAGCCGGTGGCTTTGTCCTGCGACATTGGTGATGCTGCGGTTTGTCCACAGTGGGTCTGTGGGGTCCGTAGAGAATTTTCGGAGTGAATGTGGCGTCCGAAAAAGGAGCAGAATGGGGAGAGCTGCTTGCAAGAATTGCGGGTGCTCGCTGTCGAACTAATCCTTGGGCTTCTGCACGCTCGACTGTCGCGGTCGCCCGTTCGGTGGAGATGACCGCGCTGTGGTAATGCAGGGAAGTGCTTTCGATGACAATACATCTCTCCTGAAGCAAGGTGCTCAAGCGGCAGCTTGGGTGCATGCCGCCAGGTAAAAAGAGTGGCTATTTGGCCCTGCTGTGGTGTTCTGCTAACTCCTTACGGGATTAGTGCCCGATGCTATCTTTCACAGAAGGTCATTGCAGCGAGGGGTTTGAACTATGGGAACACAGACACGTAAACGTAGGCTCAGAGGAGAGAGTGAACACAGGTTTTTACTGGGAATGTGCTGCATATGGGTTGCTCTCAGAAGGCGGTCGCAGAAGCGATTGGATGCATTTGACAGTAAAAGAGAAAGGAGAGAGCTTAGCACAAACTCGGCTCACAGACGCTGCAAGGTGGACAGAGGTCGAGCTTGGCACTGTCTCCGATCGAGAGATGAAGTTGTAAAGCTTATTGCTTATCCCGTTGTGAGTGTAAAAGTTAAGGGCTCAGAGTGAACCACTTGGTGTGGTTTGAGCCCAGTTGTGTTGTTGTGATGTCTTCTGGCAGAATACTGGCCACCCTAGCCTGCTTTTGTAAATGTGTACAGTTTGTGCAGTTATACCTTCGTGTTTGTTGTGAAGTCATCTTGGCCCAGACTCCGTCCTTCAACGTGTCACCGTGGTCACTGGAACCATCGAGAAGGAATACCATCGAAAATTAACTCTGCAATCTGCCCGCAGCGGCTCGTCCCTGCGATTGATCCTGATCTTTCTGTCAGCCTCTATCAGTTTGTTGATTTTGCTCATTTTATTCTTGCGGATGTGCCTTCCTTAAGTCAGGAGCACCTTGGGGGCTGGGCTTGTCGGTGTGTCCTGCTGCTGTTGTCACAGTGGGCCCATCCTGGAGGCAGTGTGCAGTCAGATAGTGTGTATGCATGGGCCGGTCCTGGAGGCATTGCACCCAGACTGTATGTGTAGGATTGTCGGGTCGGAAGCAATTCTAACGGGTCGGAGCAATTCTAACGAGGCTTTCGGCGTCGTGGCATGTAACGGCACATCGTGGCAACGTAAAGCAAGCCCGTTAGCAGCGACTAATTTTTCCTGTGGGAAACACCGGCACATCACTGCAATGCTTCGCACTTTCCCGGTTTTCATGTTAGTGGAGCTGTACAAAGCCCCACTTGTAGTTTGTGGGTCCTGCAGTTTATGGTGTTGCACGTTCATCATAGTGAGTTATAGCTAGCGGTTCGGTGAACATGAGAACATCGGCGTTGCCCTGTCCATCTAGGAAACAGCAGAATATTTTTCCGCTGCAATGGTCCAGTGGTGCTCGAATGCGGACCCGAAAGCCATGGATGCAAGCCTATATAGCTGCGCAATCGCATTTCGGAGGAGAGGGAACACTAAGGGTCACGCTAGACAATACCAGATGATCGAAATTGTCAAGATTACCCACTATGGTGTGTCTCTCCTTTTCACTTTTTCATTCCCTTTCCCCAACGAGTCTGGTGCCGTGCTGCCAAGGGCCACAGTAAGGCCGGCGTTGCGCAGACCCGGGGGCAGCAGCAAAAGCGTTCGGTTCACCCAAATAGCCGCTTACTAATGGCTTGACTTGGCTTGAAGTGGATAGATAGGTGGCAATAGAGTCGCTGGAAATTTTTTAAGTGACTGAATGCGGGAAGACTTGTTTACGTTTATCCCGTGAGCTGTCTGCGTTATCCAGAGTTGCCAAGCTGCCTCGTCCGTAGTCATTGCCGCTTTTGTTAGTTGCGAGGTCGCCGTGTATGGTGGGCGCTTATATGAGCGGGAGGAACTCCTGCTTGGCAGGTATCATCAATCTGCCGAAGCGTGAGCCGCAGAATAACAAACTGTGGATCACGTACGAGCTGTGTGTTGTACGTATAATTTTAGAATGTCTGGTATTGTGGCGTGGATGTGTGGTAAGTTTATGCTTTGCATGAGGATCGATCGTTAACAGGACCGTCATTTGGGTGAATTATTTGCACCAACACGCTTTTTGACCCGACGTTATATTGCCTGAGTATTGAGCTTATGCTGCCACCGAAGATGATGATCGGTATGTTATTGTAAGTGGTCTGTTTAGGTATGTGTGTACAAATAAAGAGAGAAAATAAAACTGAAGCTTATTGCTAGGAGCACTGTAACTGTCTAGCATAAACTGTCAGACACCTACATGTCTTTCTAAAGTAAACTTCACCACAATACACTCGTGACATTCGGCAAAGCGCACGTGTGTTTGTGTGTGTGTGTGTAATGGGAACGTAGCCTTGTTATTAAATCTAGTGTGTGTTAATTATACACGCGCCACCTGCTGTCACAATGCGAACACCTGAACTGACTATTCTTTCCAGACGATACCTCATTGCAAGTGCCTATATCATATGCAAGGTCAACCTGTAGCACAGCTACAGCTAGCAGATCTTTGAAAAACGCTATTACAAAGAAATGCTTTGCTGTGGACGAGAACCTCCTGCTATTTGCGATTGCCAAATGACTCTACCCATCTCTCCAATGTGTTTGTTTATTTATTTGTTTATTAAGTACTGTCAACCCTTACGGGCAATTACAGGGGTGGATTCAAAGCATGAAATCAGAAAGGTGCAATAAGGAACTTTATAAAGCAAGGAACCTGCACTGCTGAAACACATAGCAAATTGTAGCACATGTCAAAACATAAAACTCACATAGCCTAATTTACTGAGTGTGTAACTGCATCACAAGATCAGCACAGAATGTCAAAGTACACAGTGGAATTAATTGCTTCTAAAAATGCAGGGAGAGATTTAATTTTCACAACTGAATATCGCAAGGATTTCCACTGCATAATCGCCCTAGTAAATAAGCTACACCTGAAGCAGTCATTATGCACTTTTTCAGGCGGTATGTACATACTGTGTCCATGCCTTAATGTTTATTGTGTCTTCATTACAAAGTATTTGTCGTAGTTTACTTTTACATGGTTATGAATAATTAGAAAAGGAATTTTAGCCTTTCATGCTCAGTTCACTCTTATAGGGGTGGGAGCTCTGCGACTTTCTCAAGTTTTGAGCAGTTATTTTGGTTACGGGGATCCCATACTACTTTATGCATATTTAATTATCGGCCTTACCTACGTTTTGTAAGCTAAGGTTTTAATTTCAGGAGAGGCACAGTGCAAGTTACGTCTCATACCCCACAATACCTTGTTAGCTTTGAAACAAAGCTTGTCTACATGAAGATTTCAACACAGGCCAGTTGTAAATATGATATGCCTAGGCATTTTTATTTAACTCGAGCAAGTTCGTGAACATTGATACTATAAGAATAACTAAGAATGTTCTTCTTTCCAGAAATGGACATGACCGTTTTAGCTGAATTCAGCTGCATTTGCCACTGGTTGCACCAGTTTTTAATTATCTGTAAATTAAGATTAAGGCCGAGGTTTGATCACTTGGTGATTCTATCATCAGCGAACATTCTTGCTTGGGTTCTACTATTTTGTGGCAGATCATTTATAAACACCAAGAATAAGAGGTGCCCAAACACACTGCCCTGAGACACCTCGGATACCACAGCAGATAAACCAGACTGCTGATATCCCAGTTGGACATATTGTTCTCTGTGTGAAAGATAGAGCTGAAGCAAGTAAGGGCAGAATTTTTAAAGGTAGAATTAAGTTTAAGTAAGAGCTTTTTACGTGATGTCTTATCAAAAGCCTTTGCGAAATCTAAGAATATTAAATCCGTTTGACTGCGGGCATTGATTGTGCCAGAGCAGTCTCGTACAAGTTCAATAAACTGGGTAACGGTGAGTAACCCTTTACGGAAGCCGTTTTGGTTGGGAGAAATCAGATTATTGGGATTAATCGGATTAGCTTAGCAAGTGTTTTGATACAATATGCTCTATTAATTTAGAACAGGTGCTCGTAAGTGACATTGGTTGGTGACTGCTAATGTCGGATGTGGGACCATCTTTATGTATGGGCACAATTTTTGCATCCTTCCAAGCAGTGGAAAAGGAGCCATTAGTAATGAATGATCGAAAAAATCCACGCATATCCACGGAGTGAATGATGATGAGTGGGCGAAGCTCCGGAGGTTCATCGGTAAAAACCGTGAAACTTCCGTGAATCTTGCCCAGTACATCATCAAAGACGTGACAAACACTGTGTGTCGCCATCTAGCGCTCTCTTATCACACTAGAGCACACATCGAGCGCCTCCATGCCATCTATTGATCAATTCACATACTAGCTAAGCAGCACCGCAGCGCTCGGACGGACGGACAGACAGACGGATGGACGCCCATACATCTGAATGAAGCGAGCACCGCAGTGCCACCACGCCATCTAGTGGGCACTTCACGAACTAGAGGTGGCTACTACAAACGGAGGATGGACAGACCCATGGCATAAGGAGCTTCGCCCCTAAAATCAGTGTTAGGAACTTAGATGTCCATTCTGCATATCAGTAAAGGAATTCATTGGGGATATAGTCAGGGCCATGATTTTCTTTATTATTAGATTAATTACTAGCTGTGCATTGTTAATTTTTAGCTGGGCAACTGCTTCAGGAAATCATTCTAACATCATGTTATGGCACCGTGGATGTTCACAATTAACAGATACACAGTCCGCTGTGTAGGATATGGCATTGTAGCCTTACCTGGCCAGTCTGTATCTCTGACGTTAATGCTTAACTTGGTATGTATATGAATTCTGGCAAGTACCTGAAATTTTTGCCTGTAGCAAGGGTGGTCTTCCTTTTTTTCAGTTGAGGAAGCAACAACCATCATCTAGCTGGAGTCCTATCAACTTGCTCGCTTATGCCAGGGTCAATATACAAGTTGCATTGCTTCAAAGCCTATTGGTCTTTGTTTACTTGAACACTGTATGTAGTACAGGTTTGCAGAGACTCTGGAACATTTGTGGGAGTGGAGGCAAGTATTGTCTTTGTATGTTGTGTTTATTATTTATTTGCTCACAAAATTTGTCATTTATTATTTATTTACATTAATATTATAGTATTAATATTTAGTAGTGCTAATTACATCAATTAATGTTTTAATTAATTTTAGCCATATTAAATTTTACATATTTATGTCCTCGCTTATTTTACATTGGTATAAACCTTAAAAATGGTTGGAAATTTCATAAGTACTGAAAATCTGCATAGACCGCGCAACCCACGTGGTTGTGTGGTCCAGTGCTTTGGACAGCATGAAGATATCTCTTCATTTCTAACGTTACCCTCTGATATATATGCTTTTCACATAACCACGAGCTTGAAAATTCTTGTCAAAAATTTGATTTCAGCGTAAACAGTTGGAAAGTGTGGGGGGCCCTGCCCCTTCTGGAGAAATGTTAGGGGGGCGACCGCCCCCCCAGTTCCGGGGTCCCTGCAGGTTTGCCTTTGCTAATCTACATCTTGGTTGCTGCAAGGAAGCATGACCACAAATTTGGAATGCATGCTTTCATTCAAGCAATACTGTAAACCAATCATTGGCATGAACCACATAGGTTAACTTGAGTTGAAAATGTGTAGCTGAAGAATACTTAAGTGTTTGAAATAACCTCAGTGGCTTTTTCGTGTAATGTTTAAATTTTTACTTACTACTGGTGCTGCTGCGAGTTCCAAACAAAATCATGATGTTTATGACACAAATGCAAATGCAGGGAAAGACAGCTGAGACCTTTCCAGCTTCCTTCCTGAAAACATTTGAACACGCAATCAGCTGACCCTGCATTATCAGTGTTCAGCCCACGCATAGGTTTGTACAGGGTTCGCCATTAGGGGAAGGTTAGCTGCAGCATATGTACCCTCCTCTTCCTCCCAAATTCCTCCCACAGAGGCCATTTTGGTCAAAACACAGTGTAATGTAAGGTATGAGGCAGATTTGGCTCCTCCATTCAAATATATAACAAACTACCTCCCTATACTTGACATACTATTTAAGGTCTATTCGATTCAGCCAAGGTTCCCTGCACCTTCTGCACCTTTTCGCGGTGCGCTGCACCACCGTCCTCGATTCCTCGTGGTACAGCGGCGCCCGCTGCACCTCCGTCCTCGATTGTGGCGGGGTGCAGCTAAGGTACCGCCGCGGTGCCATGCACCTTTGAACCTCCCAGCCTGTGGGTGCAGCGTTTTGGTGCAGCCTCGCTAGCCCATCAGGCGACGCGTGCAGACGACGGCGTCGGCTAGTCTAATGGAGATGGTTAGGACCTACGCCGCGGCGAAATCACAGCAAGTAATTCTGTGAAAGTGATAAATGTTCGACATTTTTCTCTGAACACGTGCACAATGACGGCTTGTTTTCTCGTTCACTTTTTTTTACAAATGGTAGGATGCAGATTGCATGCACTGATCGCGTCGTTCATGTCGCCAAATGCGTACGATGCGCATAATATAAATATCACGTCTTGTTTCGCATGGCCGCGCGCAGGTTTTGTTGTAGCATATCACCATGCATAGTTGTAGCGAGCACAAACAGGCTACTAGAAACAAAAACTCATCGAGCTGGCCGTGCAGCAGACGACAGGCCTGCACCTCAACGTTCGATTCACGCATTTGGCGGCGGCGGACGGAGCTCCATCTGCACCGCGAAAACGGGTGCCGGGAACTGCTGCACCGGGTGTCGACACCACCTGCACCTTTCTGTGCGTGGTTCCGTGCACCTTTTCTGAATCGAATAGACCTTTAGACTACTTGAGCTGGTGCACATGCTTGTGAGCTCATGGTACGATTTGACAGCCTACATTTACAGATTCTACCCTACTATTCAGTACAGCATGCAGGAAAGAATTCCCCGTAGATTCAGACAACCTAACACAATTAGTTTAGCCCTATGCAGTGACACCATTTGAGGTATTGAGCTCGATATATAGACTATGTAATAATGTCACAACAGGTACTGATGACTTAAGTGCTGTGCCTCTGAAGCATGTTGCGGATCTCATCTCAGAGCCCATGGCTCATATCATCAATTGCATGTTTGTTTCTGGAGTTTTCCCTTCCGATATTGAGCTTCTTGTGCATGTACACCCTGTGCACAGAAGTGATGCCCTGAATGACAACAGAAATGCAGTTCTCGCCTCTTGAACTGCGGTTGTTAGTTTTCCTGCTCCGAAGAGGCAGGTCGATGACGCATGGGGGACAGCGAACGACGTCGTTGAGATGGCGAGCGACCATCACGGGCAGCAGGGGTGACGTTGCATGTAGGCGGCAAATGCGAGTCATTCGGCGGCGAGAAGGGCGAAGATGGAGCACCGTAGGCCCGGACAGGTCGGTGATTACCTTGAAGCCCTAAGCGACGGTGACAAAGCCGCGCCACGTGACCAGGGATACCACAGAAATAGCAGACCAGGCGATTGTCGGGTGTACGCCAGGATCCCGTGTTAGGTACTGGTGCGGCGGCGTACAAAGGATGTAGTGGACATGACGGTACAACAAACGGCGGAGCTGAAAAGGTCTGTTGAGGTGGCTGTGTGGCAACCTTGGCATAGCTCAGCAGCGCTGGCGCTGGTGGCGCTGCACGAGGCGACTGGATTGCTTCCGCTACTTGCTCTTGAAGCACCTGGCGGAAACTAGGAACCAACGATGGTGTGGGTCCTGGGACAGCGTTCAGCAGAGACAGCTGCCGGGCGACTTCAGCGCATACGAAATCCTTCATTTCGCCGAGAAGACGTTCGTGGCTAGTTGCAGCTGCCAAACTTGAGACAGGTGCCTCATGTGTGGGTGGACGTCGACTAAGGAGACGCTGCCTCTTGAGATCGTCATATCTCTGACAAAGCTCAGCAACTTCGACGACGGTCCGTGGGCTTTTAGAGAGGAGCATTTGAAAAGCATCGTCTTCAATGCCCTTCATGACATGGCGGATCTTGTCAGACTCTGTCATAAATGGATCAACGCGCTTGCAAAGGTCCACGATGTCTTCGATGTAGTTCGTGAAGCCTTCTCCTGGTAGTTGCGAACGGCTGCGCAAGCGCTCTTCGGCACGGAGCTTCCTTACCGCGGGGCGACCGAAGACTTGCGTAATGCGCGTCTTGAAATCTGACCAGTTTCAAAGCTCAGATTCGTTGTTGTTATACCACACGCTAGCCATTTATTGTGAGCACTCACCCGCTCGTACAATGACGGCCAATCTTCGACGTCGTATTCGTCGGAGCCACTGAAGATGGGAGGATCTCGCTGACGCATGGAGCCAGGGCAAATCAATGTTGGCGATGACAGGGGTGGTGTTTGGCTGGCGCCGTCAGGCATGATGGCTGGCAGCCTCCGAGTACGTAGTTCCAGGGTTGGGGGGAAAGACCCAGCACAGCTCCACCAAATATGTAAAGCGGTTTATTGCAGAAGCAGCAAAAGCGACCGTCTCAGGCAAGCGTCAGACACCAAGAGCGCGAGCCCCTCTTCGTTGGTGAGACGGTGATGATAGTGCGTCCACAGGGTGCGCCACTCTTCTTCGCTACAAGAACATTAAATGAAAATAATTATGCCCTACGGAAATGTCCAACAATAATGGTCGTAACTCTTACGTAGGGGAGCTGATGGCTGTCGCTGGCTTCTCACCGGCTTCAGTAGACGAATAGAGGGCCCGATGTTGTGCACGACTTTTTTCGTCACTTCGGCTGCTCCATGCCCGACGGCTACGCGAGACCCGCGACACCACTGGCTGCACTCTTGCTCGTCAAGACGTCAACAACCGTGGCAGCCAAATCGGGCCAGATTCGGCTTCGCCCTTCCGCCTGACCGCATCTTCAGTTGAACAATGCGTGCCGCCCCGCTAAGGGGGGAGCCCCAGCCCGGCGGCTGCGGTTTTCGGTGGTGCCGGCGGCGCCCAGAGGCGTCGGCGATAAAACGGCCCGCAAGTCCCAGCTTTTCCTCGGAGGTTTCAAAGGACGCGGAACCTCGCTCCGCGCGTTCCCACGCCGCATCTTATCTCGTTGGACACGAGGGCGGCCGAGAACACCAGGCGTCTCCCAGCTAGCACACAAGACCAGAAAGACGTCTTATTGGGGGATTAACGTCTTAGTTCGCGTGGTTGACGTCTCAAAGACGCCAACCACGCGAACTAAGCGGGAGCAACATCAAAGGGACGATGAATCAGTCTTCTAAACGTCTACGCGAGACGGAAAGTAAACGTGGAAAAATACCGTCCCCCCCTCCTCCCTCCCCACCGGAGATAAAAACACAGGGCATGGCTCAAAGCGTCGGCGGGCGTCGGCGCAGTGCATGGCGCCGGGATGTCGCCAGCTGCCATGGGCCCGGGAGAGAGGCGCCAGAATGTCTGGCTCCTTCTCGCCGGTTGCCCGTTGCCGGGGAGATGAGGCGAGAGGGCACAGGCTGGCGCAGACACGCGAAGGCAGCGAAGGTCGTGTGGGTGGTTGGCGGTGGAGTCGGTGTAGTCAAGTTGTTGGCGGCTGGATCTTCCTCGTTTCTGGAGAAAATTCCGTTACCGTGCTGCAACTGCTGCGTGTGTGTGTGTGGTGGCATTATGTTCTTTCCACTTTCCTCCTTGCGTTAACCCTGGTTCAATCCCGGCGCTTCTGTGACTGGATCATGTAACATCAATGTCTACGTGTTGCCGAAAAGAAATGTCAGTACCACATTTTAATAGCGTAGCAGGATGCCTGTGAGCTCACTTACGTGTTCCGCGGATATGGGAAACCCGTCTGCCCCAGATACAATGCGCATTAATGCCAGGTAAGCCCTAAGACAGTTGACGCATCAACTTAAACACCAAGCACCAAAACTGTGGTTTTATTAAGTTAACAGTGTATGAATGCATTCTGAAACTTTGTTAGGTATATGTGCGTGTTTAGCCCGATCAGTGAAGTGAGTAAGGAGCGCATTGGCTTCGTTCCCATCATCCTGTCATTTGGCCGTAACGGTAGTGAGTGCAGCACCTGTACAACTATGTAGGACAGTAACGAAAGGGAAGGGGTCAAGGGCTCGTTCTTTATTTGTTAGAAACAAGTTAATGAGCAAACAGACAATGAAGCCTAGGAAAGCATAGGGGAAGTTACTTTTGGTATTTTAATTGTGGAGAAAGTAGAAAGGAATTAAAGTGGACGAAAAGACAAACCTGCCTTCGGTGGGACCCGAACCCACGACCTTCGGATGTCGCGTCCGATGCTCTACTAACTGAGCTACGAAGGCGGCGGCCGTCCCCCCCGTCCACTTTATTGTGTATTTATGTGCATATTATCCTGGGAGTGTTAGGCAGGGGACGGCCGCCTTCGTAGCTCAGTTGGTAGAGCATCGGACGCGACATCCGAAGGTCGTGGGTTCGGGTCCCACCGAAGGCAGGTTTGTCTTTTCGTCCACTTTAATTCCTTTCTACTTTCTCCACAATTAAAATACCACAAGTAACTTCCCCTATGCTTTCCTAGGCTTCATTGTCTATGTAGGACAGTAGTAATTTACTCGTGTCTTACACAGACGAATACATGCATGTGATATCGCGCGTTGTAGTGCAACCATTGCCGCGCGTTCTTTCACTGTGGCATTGCAGTCGTGAGATTTCAGTTCAGGGCTGTGAAATTTACGTGCATGTGATATGTGGATGTGAAAATCGCGCACTCTTTGTTGCGGCATGTCAGCAGAACTGCCGCAGGCAATCATAACGTATTGTAGTGGTGGAATGACTTCACGCAGCTCAGCATTCATATGAGCATGAGTGTCGTTGTGCGCGTTCTCGGTCACATTTAAACTTTGTCAGAGGCAATGTGGCTCGTTTGCGAATGTTCGCTATTATTATTTCTCATTGTCCACGCTGTTGCGGTTTTCTGCATTTCGGGGTTCTTCATTCTTGCAGACCGCGAATACCAAAACAATTACACGACCTGTTATTGGTTCCCAGGTAGCAAAAGTCGGCTACAAGAGTTCTTGACTCGGCTTGACTCAGCTTGACACAGCTAGGGCTAAGTTAAGCGATGAATTAGACGTCTAGTATACAGCTTCCCTTAAACATCTTGAAGACGTCAGCTGCGAGACCCGCCGGAGACGTGCCGGTATTCACATTATTAAGAAAGTGTCTCGAAGTGTTACACACATAACTTGCAAGCGACTGCACCTTTTTTCCGGCATACTTGCATAAATTTCTTCGTCAACACCAGTCGGACTATAATCAATAATATCCCTTTGAGTACTTCGCAATATATTAAAATGTAGAAAGTTCGAGTATGACATAATTTTTGATCAAAAGCTGTGGGGCGTCTGCGCAAAGTAAGGCACCTGCGCAGACTCCTTTTCACAGACCCGCACTGTTATTCCGCCAATTCAAATCTGGCGCGCGTCATAGAAGTTGTTTGAGCCACGCCGTATGGTTTGGTACTTAAAAAAATAGAGACTTTATTAATATAATAATAATAAATTTAACTTATTAAAGCGCGCATACTGTGAAATAAGTTGGTTTGTTGAATTTATTTTTAAGAATAGTCTTGCATGGCGTGGCAATCTGCTGAAAAGTCCGTACGCTCTTGTGGCTTGGCCTACTCCACAATGGCCGCGCTTTTCGTGGCAAGCATCTATTTGTCGTACATCCCACCTTTTGTTATCAGCTTCTAGGTACCTAGGGACAGAATGTATAGGGATTTTCGATAGTAGCGCCGTCACTTGTTGGCGGGTTTTTTTGCATGCCGCCTAAACCGACCGAACCACCGAGTCAGGTGTTCTCTGACCAAGTACCGAGACCGAGCGACCGGGAAGACACGCGGCCGTGCCGCCGTGCCATGGAGCGTGCATATCTCGGAACACGGCTCCAGTGCTTGTGCGTTTCGTCAACGCAGTCCGGTGCCCCGTAGCGAGTTCGCCTTATCTATGAACATCGAGGGCGAAGATTGTGATGTGCTGCCTTTCCACGTAACTCTAGCCGAGTTACAAGTAGGTCCCGTGCCGATCTCGCGCGTGTCTAGAGCGGCCGTGCTGACCGCGCGTCGTACAGCTTCATTGGGGCTCTGACAGCCTAGGTAGCGAGCTTTGGTTACCCTTGCCTACTTTGCCGTGGCCACCTTTGACAGATCGACGACTTCGTACGACACGTAAGTAATAATCCCCGTTATTCGGAGCTTTGCGCTGTTACGTGCTGTCGCATGTAATAGCCAGAATTTTCATTTGTGACACCTGCAGTAGATAAGTAAAGCATGCAAAATTTACATTTGTGGGACGAACTTGACGAGAGCTACATACATATTGAATTCAGTTGCACGTTGAGTCTTTCATGTATGTGCCCCTTTTGTAAATGTAGTTTTCATCATGCAGTTTTTGCTCTTTGTCCCACAAATGTTGCATCGACTAGCCCAACGATTCATGCTCCTACATGCAAGAGTGGCCCGACAAATTGGAATCCTTGTTGCAGAAGATTGCATTTTCAGCACACATACCACTGCATGCTTGTTTTGGGGGCATTGTAAATCAGGCTGCAAATTCTATTAATGGTAAATGTAGCTCTGTGCTTCTCTTTATTTCAGGATTTCCCATATAGAGAGACAAAATGGAAGGGCAGACCCAACGGGCAGCAGTTGTACAGCTTCAAGAAAGTGGCAATGTACACCAGGGGCTGTTAATCGTCTTTATTACCAGCACTTTGGAAAATATATGCTCCCGTTATCATTGGTAGTGGTGAAAGAAGAGGCGCCTTCAAAATAAGCCATTGCTGCAAGAGAGAAAGGTGGCAGGGTTTGAGTGACATGTGTACCAAAGTTCATGGTGATGGCTGCTGTTAATTTCCTTCATTTATATTTCATACCACTTCTGGCTACAGCATAGCACTGTGTTAGCGAACACTGCCTAAACATGTACTGCTGCACCTACTAACTTATCCATCAGCATTACCATGTAACCCAAGACTTTCTTCACATGTGGCAGTGCCCTTCCAAAGTGACACAGCGTGTGTTAAAATGCACTTGCTCAAAACGACACTGTAGTTTTCTAGTTGTGTACAGGGGTATAACACAATTAGTACAATCTGCATGTATCCACTGTACCTTGAAAATCTTAAAGCATATTTGCCATTGCTGTCCAAGGATGTCAATAAGAGTTTGATTTGTCTTTGCCAGCCATTCAGTCTTATTTAATGACTGTCTTCAAAAGTTTGTACTAGTTGTATTACCAGCATCTGAGCAGCGAATTGCCCCATAGTCACGCTGTCTCCCTCTGCTCGTGTCAGGAGCGAGCAGGAAACATTACGTGAGCCGTCCTCCACTTTTCGTCATTATCTGTGACTAGTACTGCAGTGTGTTGGAAAAGATACTGCAGAAGTGGGGGGACCTTGCGGGTAGAAATGAGCAATGGCTTTCAATATTGCCACAACCATATTGCCATCCACATGTACAGGGCCTTGCTCATATTAAAGCAATACGGATATTATAGCCATACGAAAAGACGAAGGTGTTGACATGGCCATGGTGGAAGCACACTAATGCAGTTAAATGCAACAGAGGATTAAATTCGTGCATGAGACCTTGCAAATACTGGATAATTGATAAGATGGTTTTGGACAATGTGTGTGGCATGAAGTAATACCAGTGCCTTGAGTGTGATAATCTAATAAATCGGTAGAGAATACCAGACAGCAACCAAAATGCAACATCTTTACCATTTTCTCAATGAGCCCCTCAACAGGCCTGGCCATTTTGAGGTGACAAGTACATGGCACGTTCGTGTTCATATCTGCCTAGAACTCCATCGTTACATGCTGTGGAAGGTGCTCAAATTTCAGACTGAGTGCTGTTTACCCTCCCCTTGCAAGCATCATGCACCAAATGGTGGACGATGATGCCACGCACCGTGCGCCGCACGCCATGTCACCACAGTGCGCCTGTGTCGCTACAAACCGTCACACTTGTTCAGATCATGCAGTGGCTGCTCGAATCAGTTGGGAGGCACCTGGCTTCTTGGAGAGGATGACCAACTGCGGGCACAATAGCAAGCACACTTAGTCTTTTTTTTTTTTCCCTTGCTTCGCCACACAGCATCGCCACGTGTCGTATTGGCAGTGATTCGCCTCCCAATATCCTGGTGTAGTGCCGCATCAAACATTTTTACCTCTGATAATAATGATCCAATTTAAAAAGTTCTTGCAGTAGGTACCCCCCCCCCCCCCCCCCCCCAATGGGGCACGTAAGAAACCCCAGCGTACAAACTGAAATGTGCCGTGCAAACTAAAAGATGTGTGCTGCTGCATCGTCAGTGCATATACGTGTTGCAATATTCTTGTACCACTTGAGTTTTTTTCAAGGAATGGCTTCGCTGTTATTTCATGCATCCAGACTTCCTGTCATCTGCACGATTACATTTTATAAAACCTAGCCCTGAAAGGCTCCTACTTGCAATTGCTAAGCTTTTTCACAAATTTCCCGACTTCATATGGAAGCCTTACTGCCCTGTGAAGCTTCGCCACCCTACACTGCAAGTAAGCCCATGGTAGAAGCAAATATGGATATAACACGGAAAGTGATGAGACTGTGTTCTGCTCAGCGAGCGCACATTTGCTACTTCTGTGCACAAAAGCCGAAATTTGGCCACACCATGAGATGTCACAACTTTCAAGTTGCGCTTTCCAACACTGGCACTGTGGCAAAGCGTCATTGTGCTAGGGCACAGCATAGGTAGTGGTCTGGTATTTCTTGTGACAAAATATTACTAACTACTCCTTTACACAAAGATATGTGTATTTGTTTTAAGCTAGCAATGCATGGTCGTTTGTAGTTACACAAGTTTCATTCTCTCAGTGCCAGTGCTAGAGAGTTAATGTACATCACTACAGCATTTATTTTCAACTTGACAGAGGGATGACTCATTGAAGATGTACTTTTCTTTCAGAGATGGCATAATTTGCAGGGACCTTTTTCCAGGTGGCAAGAGAGTTGAATATTCTTATGGAGATCTCCACATGAGGACTCCGGATGAAGGTTCACCATGCCACTGTACAGGACACACCTGCAATGTTCTCTCAAAGTGTTGGGCAAAGAATATCTTGCAATGATACTCACAAGCCTTAGTCTGGCTGGCTTTTCTGAAACAGGAAATTAAATGTCATTATTTACAGCATACAATGATTCGTGATATTCTACTTGATCACAGGCGTCCTGAACCTTAAAAGAGGCTTCAACATGCTTATCCAAGCACGGCTGACATGTTCCAGCTGGAACACAATAGAATGTAGCGGCAGTGGTCTCTCAACCATGAAGTGCTCCATTTTGCTGAGCACTGATCCATTAACCCTACGTTATGCCGGCTGATTATTTACTGCGCAAGCTGATATGGGCATGTTACAAGGGCTGAACTTGGTAACAACAATGTCCGCTGTCCCTGCGTTTGTCATTAACAGCCATTGCTTACAATGATAAACTCCATGCCTGTGCAGATTTGAACCCAGCCGAATAGGTGCAGTCCACACATGGGACAACTTAGGGCAACTTGATTTGTGTCTTTTAAAAAATTTGGCATTGTGTAAACATGAAACAACTAGCCCAAGCCTCGGCCCTAGCAATTTCCAAGGAAATTAAAGATGGCTGCACAATTTTTTAAGAACATTTTCACCACGTTCCTCGCAGCTTGCTCTGAGCAAAGTGCCAATAACACCACCTCTAGGCATGCACCTTTGAACAACTATCGGCAAGGCACTGCATTCTGCATGGTAACCGTGCTGTGTCACAAAGTTGCAAAGCATGTTGTAATCCTGTTTTCAGGTGACACAGAAAGAACGTTTGCTCACAAAAAAGCAAGCAGTTTGTCGTGTTGTTCTTGTAGATGGTGAACCCAGGACCACTGTCTGGCCAACTAAAAGTTCGTTATATAAGCAGCTTTGAGTGCGTCAATAGAAGTGCAATGCCAGGCATGCTCAGGAAACCACAGGCCTCCGGACTGCGGGCTCACTGGTCGCTTGAGCTAACCTTCGTTCATTCCTGCCGGTAATGTCATTCATAACCACGTCCTTATCCTGCTCCACAACGACTCGCAGTGATTTTGCTCAAGCCCAATTTGCGAGAAATTACTCCCTCTGGTTGATCAGCCGGCACCAGTGGGAAGTCTCGCTAAGACAGAACCGAATGTTAAATCAGTAGCTATTGATATACACGCTAACTATGTCGACCGGTCGTGCTTATACACCTAGCACAACAGAACGAGAGGCACGCACACGATCGCTACACTCGCAGCTAATTTCTCCCCAGCTATCGTCAGTGTGCCTCAACACCAGGCTCCGCAGTCGCAATAGAATGATAGCATGGCTGATGTCAAGTGCAGGGAAAGGATCCAAATAAAGAGTACAGGGAAAAGATCCAAATAAAGAGTGAACATTACTTATGTACGTGTTGTGGCAAGGTGGCACATCGCGGCGTATACATAGCGAAGTCGCTACGGGCAAGCATTTCGCATACTACGTGGCCAAATGCCGATAAAGCTGAACGACGCGCGATCGGCATCGGTCGCCGTACAAAGAGCAACCCGTCGTCAGCGACTGACGGCAAGTTTACAGCAGAAGCGGCCAACACCGGCCACACAATAAAGTTCTTTGCCTGCCTGACCGGCCAAAATTAATGCGCACATGGACGACGTGGGCGTTGACAAGCGCGCAAGAGAAATTCTAGTACGCTAAAGCGCCGCCAACAAGTGACGGCGCCACTGTCGAAAATCCCTAGACATTGTCTCTAGGTACCTAGAAGCTCATAACAAAAGGTGGGATGTACGACAAATAGATGCTTGCCTTTTCGTTTTCGTGGCAAGCATCTATTTGTCGTACAACCCACCTTTTGTTATGAGCTTCTAGGTACCTAGGGACAGAATGTCTAGGGATTTTCGACAGTGGCGCCGTCACTTGTTGGCGGCGCTTTAGCGTACTAGAATTTCTCTTGCGCGCTTGTCAACGCCCACGTCGTCCATGTGCCGCTTCTGCTGTAAACTTGCCGTCAGTCGCTGACGACGGGTTGCTCTTTGTACGGCGACCGATGCCGATCGCGCGTCGTTCAGCTTTATCGGCATTTGGCCACGTAGTATGCGAAATGCTTGCCCGTAGCGACTTCGCTATGTACACGCCGCGATGTGCCACCTTGCCACAACACGTAAGTAATGTTCACTCTTTATTTGGATCTTTGCCCTGTACGAGCGAGAGCACTTGACATCAGCCATGCTATCATTCTATTGCGACTGCGGAGCCTGGTGTTGAGGCACACTGACGATAGCTGGGGAGAAATTAGCTGCGAGTGTAGCGATCGTGTGTGCCTCTCGTTCTGTTGTGCTAGGTGTTTAAGCACGACCGGTCGGCATGGTTAGCGTGTATATCAATAGCTACTGATTTAACATTCGGTTCTGTCTGAGCGAGACTTCCCACTGGTGCCGGCTGATCAACCAGAGGGAGTAATTTCTCGCAAATTGGGCTTGAGCAAAATCACTGCGAGTCGTTGTGGAGCAGGATAAGGACGTGGTTATGAATGACATTACCGGCAGGAATGAACGAAGGTTAGCTCAAGCGACCAGTGAGCCCGCAGTCCGGAGGCCTGTGGTTTCCTGAGCATGCCTGGCATTGCACTCCTATTGACGCACTCAAAGCTGCTTATATAACGAACTTTTAGTTGGCCAGACAGTGGTCCTGGGTTCACCATCTACAAGAACAACACGACAAACTGCTTGCTTTTTTGTGAGCAAACGTTCTTTCTGTGTCACCTGAAAACAGGATTACAACATGCTTTGCAACTTTGTGGACACAGCACGGTTACCATGCAGAATGCAGTGCCTTGCCGATAGTTGTTCAAAGGTGCATGCCTAGAGGTGGTGTTATTGGCACTTTGCTCAGAGCAAGCTGCGAGGAACGTGGTGAAAATGTTTTTAAAAAATTGTGCAGCCATCTTTAATTTCCTTGGAAATTGCTAGGGCCGATGCTTGGGCTAGTTGTTTCATGTTTACACAATGCCAAATTTTTCAAAAGACACAAATCAAGTTGTCCTAAGTTGTCCCATGTGTGGACTGCACCTATTCGGCTGGGTTCAAATCTGCACAGGCATGGAGTTTATCATTGTAAGCAATGGCTGTTAATGACAAACGCAGGGACAGCGGACATTGTTGTTACCAAGTTCAGCCCTTGTAACGTGCCCATATCAGCTTGCGCAGTAAATAATCAGCCGGCATAACGTAGGGTTAATGGATCAGTGCTCAGCAAAATGGAGCACTTCATGGTTGAGAGATCACTGCCGCTACATTCTATTGTGTTCCAGCTGGAACATGTCAGCCGTGCTTGGATAAGCATGTTGAAGCCTCTTTTAAGGTTCAGGACGCCTGTGATCAAGTAGAATATCACGAATCATTGTATGCTGTAAATAATGACGTTTAATTTCCTGTTTCAGAAAAGCCAGCCAGACTAAGGCTTGTGAGTTTCATTGCAAGATATTCTTTGCCCAACACTTTGAGAGAACATTGCAGGTGTGTCCTGTACAGTGGCATGGTGAACCTTCATCCGGAGTCCTCATTTGGAGATCTCCATAAGAATATTCAACTCTCTTGCCACCTGGAAAAAGGTCCCTGCAAATTATGCCATCTCTGAAAGAAAAGTACATCTTCAATGGGTCATCGCTCTGTCAAGTTGAAAATAAATGCTGTAGTGAAGTACATTAACTCTCTAGCACTGGCACTGAGAGAATAAAACTTGTGTAACTACAAACGACCATGCATTGCTAGCTTAAAACAAATACACATATACTTGTGTGCAAAGGAGTAGTTAGTAATACTTTGTCACAAGAAATACCAGATCACTACCTATGCTGTGCCCTAGCACAATGACATTAAATACAAGACGAAACGTTACTTCTGGCTTTGCCACAGTGCCAGTGTTGGAAAGCACAACTTGAAAGTTGTGACATCTCATGGTGTGGCCAAATTTCGGCTTTTGTGCACAGAAGTAGCAAATGTGCGTTCGCTGAGCAGAACACAGTCTCATCACTTTCCGTGTTATATCCATATTTGCTTCTACCATGGGCTTCCTTGCAGTGTAGAGTGGCAATGCTTCACAGGGCAGTAAGGCTTCCATATGAAGTCGGGCAATTTGTGAAAAGCTTAGCAATTGCAAGTAGGAGCCTTTCAGGGCTAGGTTTTATAAAATGTAATCGTGCAGATGACAGGAAGTCTGGATGCATGAAATAACAGCGAAGCCATTCCTTGAAAAAAACTCAAGTGGTACAAGAATATTGCAACACGTATATGCACTGACGATGCAGCAGCACACATCTTTTAGTTTGCACGGCACATTTCAGTTTGTACGCTGGGGTTTCTTACGTGCCCCATTGGGGGGGAGGAAGAAAAGGGGGGGGGGTACCTACTGCAAAAGCTTTTTAAATTGGATCATTATTATCAGAGGTAAAAATGTTTGATGCGGCACTACACCAGGATATTGGGAGGCGAATCACGTCAATACGACACGTGGCAAAGCTGTGCGGCGAAGCAAGGGAAAAAAAAGACGAAGTGTGCTTGCTACTGTGCCCACAGTTGGTCATCCTCTCCAAGAAGCCAGGTGCCTCCCAACTGATTCGAGCAGCCACTGCATGATCTGAACAAGTGTGACGGTTTGTAGCGACACAGGTGCACTGTGGTGACACGGCGTGCTGCGCACGGTGCGTGGCATCATCGTCCACCATTTGGTGCATGACGCTTGCAAGGGGAGGGTAAACAGCACTCACTCTGGAATTTGAGCACCTTCCACAGCATGTAACGATGGAGTTCTAGGCAGATATGAACACGAATGTGCCATGTACTTGTCACCTCAAAATGGCCAGGCCTGTTGAGGGGCTCATTGAGAAAATGGTAAAGATGTTGCATTTTGGTTGCTGTCTGGTATTCTCTACCGATTTATTAGATTATCACACTCAAGGCACTGGTATTACTTCATGCCACACACATTGTCCAAAACCATCTTATCAATTATCTAGTATTTGCAAGGTCTCATGCACGAATTTAATCCTCTGTTGCATTTAACTGCATTAGTGTGCTTCCACCATGGCCATGTCAACACCTTCGTCTTTTCGTATGGCTATAATATCCGTATTGCTTTAATATGAGCAAGGCCCTGTACATGTGGATGGCAATATGGTTGTGGCAATATTGAAAGCCATTGCTCATTTCTACCCGCAAGGTCCCCCCACTTCTGCAGTATCTTTTCCAACACACTGCAGTACTAGTCACAGATAATGACGAAAAGTGGAGGACGGCTCACGTAATGTTTCCTGCTCGCTCCTGACACGAGCAGAGGGAGACAGCGTGACTATGGGGCAATTCGCTGCTCAGATGCTGGTAATACAACTAATACAAACTTTTGAAGACAGTCATTAAATAAGACTGAATGGCTGGCAAAGACAAATCAAACTCTTATTGACATCCTTGGACAGCAATGGCAAATATGCTTTAAGATTTTCAAGGTACAGTGGATACATGCAGATTGTACTAATTGTGTTATACCCCTGTACACAACTAGAAAACTACAGTGTCGTTTTGAGCAAGTGCATTTTAACACACGCTGTGTCACTTTGGAAGGGCACTGCCCACATGTGAAGAAAGTCTTGGGTTACATGGTAATGCTGATGGATAAGTTAGTAGGTGCAGCAGTACATGTTTAGGCAGTGTTCGCTAACACAGTGCTATGCTGTAGCCAGAAGTGGTATGAAATATAAATGAAGGAAATTAACAGCAGCCATCACCATGAACTTTGGTACACATGTCACTCAAACCCTGCCACCTTTCTCTCTTGCAGCAATGGCTTATTTTGAAGGCGCCTCTTCTTTCACCACTACCAATGATAACGGGAGCATATATTTTCCAAAGTGCTGGTAATAAAGACGATTAACAGCCCCTGGTGTACATTGCCACTTTCTTGAAGCTGTACAACTGCTGCCCGTTGGGTCTGCCCTTCCATTTTGTCTCTCTATATGGGAAATCCTGAAATAAAGAGAAGCACAGAGCTACATTTACCATTAATAGAATTTGCAGCCTGATTTACAATGCCCCCAAAACAAGCATGCAGTGGTATGTGTGCTGAAAATGCAATCTTCTGCAACAAGGATTCCAATTTGTCGGGCCACTCTTGCATGTAGGAGCATGAATCGTTGGGCTAGTCGATGCAACATTTGTGGGACAAAGAGCAAAAACTGCATGATGAAAACTACATTTACAAAAGGGGCACATACATGAAAGACTCAACGTGCAACTGAATTCAATATGTATGTAGCTCTCGTCAAGTTCGTCCCACAAATGTAAATTTTGCATGCTTTACTTATCTACTGCAGGTGTCACAAATGAAAATTCTGGCTATTACATGCGACAGCACGTAACAGCGCAAAGCTCCGAATAACGGGGATTATTACTTACGTGTCGTACGAAGTCGTCGATCTGTCAAAGGTGGCCACGGCAAAGTAGGCAAGGGTAACCAAAGCTCGCTACCTAGGCTGTCAGAGCCCCAATGAAGCTGTACGACGCGCGGTCAGCACGGCCGCTCTAGACACGCGCGAGATCGGCACGGGACCTACTTGTAACTCGGCTAGAGTTACGTGGAAAGGCAGCACATCACAATCTTCGCCCTCGATGTTCATAGATAAGGCGAACTCGCTACGGGGCACCGGACTGCGTTGACGAAACGCACAAGCACTGGAGCCGTGTTCCGAGATGTGCACGCTCCATGGCACGGCGGCACGGCCGCGTGTCTTCTCCGTCGCTCGGTCTCGGTACTTGGTCAGAGAACACCTGACTCGGTGGTTCGGTCGGTTTAGGCGGCATGCAAAAAAACCCGCCAACAAGTGACGGCGCTACTGTCGAAAATCCCTATACATTCTGTCCCTAGGTACCTAGAAGCTGATAACAAAAGGTGGGATGTACGACAAATAGATGCTTGCCTTTTCGTGTGGCACGCCGTGTAATGTCTGTGGTCGCTCGATTTCATTTCGCCTTTCTTCATACGTGCATTCCCGGGATTAGAACATCGTGTCATGCTGGCATCAGTCCGTCAGCGTTGAAGGACAGCCTCATTTGGGTAAGTTATCAAAAATTTACCTCCTTTGAAGAGGTAAATGCTTTTGAATGCTTTTGAAGAGGTGAAGTGCTTTTGTGTAATTTCAGCAGAGTTCTGTCCAGTCGGCACGGACGTATTAAATAACATTAACAAATTTTGGCTTACGCTGTATGATCATCGGATGCACAAGTTCCCTGTATATATTGGGCATTTGTGCATCTGTTGTGTTTGTTGGGTGCAGTGATCCTTACTCTATTTTTTTTTTCTTCGCACTTTGCGTGTACGCATTCACACATGTGCTTTCCATTGTCTTTTGTTATACGATTTCACTTTGCTTAAGAGCCGAGCTTGTTTTGTGTAGCATTCCTACCCCTCCATATGCCCAAAGCCTATAAAATATGGAGGCAGTACGTAATAAATAAATGAATACGTTGCGCATAGGCGCTGAAAGGCCTTGCGTGTTTATTAGTGTATTTCTGTGGTTCACGGTTTCCTCGCTTCACATCTGGATTTGTGAACACGCCACAAACGTAATATGCTTTTAAGTTCAGGTTACTTTTCTTTATGCAGGATGATTCATCGCCGCGAGCCTCATGTGTTTATTGTAAGGTTGTTACACGTGGAACCGCAGATGCTGATACTGCGTAAACACGAACTGCTGTGCCGTTCACTGTCATTATTTTGTCGTGTATCCCCAGCTATGTGTGGCTATATACAAATCTTTCTTGATTGAGTACGTAGACATTTGGTGCTGCTTCCAAATGAAAAGGAGCAAAGCAATGTGAAAACAAAGCGGAATTGTGTGAATTGGCACCGCTCTATGTCGTAATGTTGCCTGATGAGAAAGGTTTGATTTAAATCTGGTGTGCACTGGAGAGCTAAATGCCTAAAATTCGTGCTTGTTGCAGCTATGCTGTTGCAAAAGGTGTGTTGTATTAATGATGGCATGTGAGAACAGTGGCTGTAAGGAGTAATAATGTTTGCCAGTGTCAAAGCGAACACTGGAGTTTGATGAAATTGAGGTCATGACTAAAGTGCACGATAGAATTTGGTTCACCAGGAAACATTATCACAAGTGCTTCAGCACATTTTTTATTGCACTTTGAGACAGGGAAGTTGCTTTTCTCAACAGTGCTCCATAAGGTTTAGGTTTGTGTACTCATTTTTTTTTTCGTGTGCTCTTTTGTATTGATATGCAAAGGCCGAGTTAATCTTGCCATTGATTTTGTTTTTACTGATGGCATGCTCTTTTGTCTGTTGTTTTCATGTGGTGTCAAGGTTAGCTTTCCTGTATACTTTCCCCTGTAGAAAAAAAAAAAAAACTTTTACAAATAAACATGCGGTGTGTGCACTTTTGTTAGTGATGGCAAAATTAGTGTCGATATTTCTTGAAAATGCGGGTGTTGACCAGTTTGCCTATATGCGGTGGCTTTGTGTGAATCATGACAGATAGTAGCCTACACTCTGACCTTATCAGTCTCGTATTTTTGCGTGCCATGTCGCCATTTTTTTCTGTTCAGTACTGTCACCTTCAGGCGCCTCTTGTGCTTTTTTTCTGCAGATACACTGACGCTCACATATTGTGGCCCATGATTTAAAGAGCCTAACGACAGGCATTCTGTGCGTCATTCTCACAGACTGCTTCAGAGCAAACTTCAGCACACTAGGCCTGCGGCAGAAGAGTGGCCACAGGGACTGGCACGTCTGCAGCATCACTGAAGGTACGTTTACAGGGTAGCTGTGGGAACTTATTAGTGCAATGACTATTACTCTAAAAAACATGCAGTATTTAGAATAAATATTTCTGTGGAGAGATGCTGGAGTGAGTGGCACTCTTCTCTTGCATGAACTGTCATCTATATTGCAGTATTATGCAGAACTGATTTGTGAAAAATGTAGTGTTTATTGGCTATATAAACAACCATTAGCTTGCTTGACGAGCTGAGCCTACCCTGGAAACAATGCTGCTATGCAAGGTGGTGCCTCATAGAGAAAGAAATGGGAGTGTGTGAGCCTGGTCGTTGATCGGCCTGGAGTGGTTTTTCGCTTTGGTTTATACCTGCTTGTGCTTTCACTTTGCGATTTGTACCAATATTACCGTATTTACTCGCGTAATTTGCGCACTTTTTTTCGCGAATTTAGAGCTCCGAAAAGGGGGTGCGCAAATTACGCGGATATTTCGCGAACACGTTTAAAATAACTTGTAATATAATGCAACTAGCGCGGTAACTCTTTTGGATACGATCTCACGTAACACTGCAAAATGTTCGTGTAAGAGAATACGGCTGCTCCAGGGAGGGCGCAGCACGTAGAAGTGTTTACGAGCCGTTGATGGCTGCCGAGATAGCGCGCGATAGCGTTATCTCGGCAGCGGACGGCCGAGCGACACTAACCCCCCCCCCCCCCGCCCGCCCGCCTCGCGTCTTTTCATGCTTGTTAAAGACGGCGGGGCCTTTCCTCCCGGCACGGCAGGTGTCCCGATCGGGGTGATGTTATCACATCGGCCCTCCGAGCGACGGAGATAGGCGGGGCTCGTTTGATCTCAGCTTCAGCCGTTTTCTTTGCCCCCACTCGCATGCTTTTATTCTAGCAACGCTACTTTGGGCTTCCGAGGCTTCCGGAGAAAAGAATCGGAAAAAGGGGCATCGCACTAGCAGCCCCTTTTGCGTATGACTGCGCTCGCCTGCGCAGCGGGGGGCGCGGCCGCGCGGCTGTTGGTCCGTGCGTACGCGCCGGCGAGCTGGGAACGGGGAGCGCAAAATATGCGAGGATTTTTTTTTTTTTTTGCTAAGCTGGCTAAATATTAGGGGTGCGCAAATTATGCGAGGGCGCAAATTATGCGGGTAAATACGGTAATTGTGCAGCTGTTAATATTAGGTAATGGTTTGAAAAATGTCATAATACTAGCTGATGTATGCTATTTGCATTGTCTTACCAGGTCGTTCAATGCTGCAGCAGCATTGAAGTGGTCTTACATGGGAAAAGGCAACAACCATGTTATTCGCCAGTCATCAGATGGCTGGTGAAGAAGGGCAGACATCGAGCACCTAAGAGGTAGTAAGCATGTTGTGCTGAGTTCTTTGCTTATTTGATACAGAAATTCTCACCTATGTGATTAACTAGGTATTTAAATTATTGCACCTAACTTAATTATGCAGTTGTGTACACAGCCGCGGTACAACCACTGACAAATGGTTTTTTGGTACATTATGCTCATTGCCAAGTGTCACCGTATAGCAATTAGCCCGTGCAGTGTTTTTCTTTTGTCACATGAGCCTGCATGTTATTCTTTTTACTAGTGCAGTTCTTCAGCATTCGGAAGCCACTGGGACTGTCACCAGCTGACGTATTCCTCATCATCCTCATTCAGTTGCCAAGTCAACTTTTCAGTATATATACATTCAAAAAACAATTTTGACAAAGCAAGGATTTAGCCATGCAGACATTCCCGATCACTGTAATTTGAAAAATAAATTTTGTATTTTGCCAATTTTGCTGTGCTTTGGTCTTTTTTTACTAATATGATCGCCATGTAAGGGCATCTCACTATAGTGCTCTAAAAAAATTAGCTGTATATATTTGCATATTTTCTAAATAGCCTGCAGCACATCAAGTTCCATGAAAAGTGCACTTCTGCCGGCAGCCTGCATTTGTGTACAATATGCACATTATGTGAATTGTTTTGTTAAGTTAGCTGCATATTTCTGGGAAAGCAAAAGAAAAAAGCCTTGATTTGAACGTCTACACAAAGTCAAATGAAGGGCTTGCCAAGACTTCCCCTAGACGAATACTGAGGGAGCATTAGCTTGGCTTCAGGGGGGCTTGTAGAGTTCTACGGCTACAACTTGGCTTGTTTAAGTTGTATTGTAGACATCCACTTGGCTTAAACAAGCCCTGACACAGACGTCTTATAGTCGGGTTTGTGCTTATTGTTACAGGGACGCACAGTAGATTTATCGTAGGCCATAAGCTGTCCAGTGTTTCACGTGGTACGGACTGGGGAGTGGAGACCTGAACCAGGTTCCTGGTCTGATAGTGCAGGACAGAGATGATAAGGGGACGAACAACGAACTAAATTAGTATGTCGGGCTATGGGTGAGCGGCGTGTTACAACGACCTTACATGAATGTTTGGACGTATTTTGTTTATTTTTTTTATCATATTTTACAGGCGCCGCCAGCTTGTCCGGTGCCGGGATCTAGCGCTGCATGCCTATACCTATATCGCCAAATCAAAGCCACGGTGCCTTTCAACAGTTTTCTGCGGAACGTTTGACATTTTCCTCCTACCCCGCGACATACTCGCTACCCCAAATGAGCCATATTTCGTTGCATTGTACTAACTTCACTATTGCCTGGCCATGGAAGGATGTTTGTGCAGGCGAAATCGAAGCCACAGCGAAAATTTGTTGACGCTATGCATAGTTGTGGTGCGCAGTCACTGTGCCCGTCGATCGCGCGACCTTGAAGGTCCCATTTACGAAAGGAGCCCTGCAACATTTGAAATCTCGATAGCAAACGATGCCTAACAGTCGTGGAAGTTATTGTGAACGTGTGAGCCAAGCATTATTGAGCTGCGTGCACCAGGGAATTTTTTATTTGGTTTCAAACGCAGCTGTATTTCACCTGCTCTTTCCAACAAATGTCACTAGGCCGCCGATTGGTTTGCTCGAGGCAGATATAGCATTCGCTGAACCTACGATCACGTAAAGGTAGTCTGAAATTATTTTTATTTGTTCATTTCGCATTAAAAAAAATAAAGGTAATCCGAGTACCTGTCTTTAAGAACACCGAGGTGAGTGAAGCGACCTAGTCGTTGGCGCCAGTGACGTTACTTGTTGAAAGAGCAGGCAATTGACTCGTGGTCGGTGCAGCTAGTGGTGTCACTTGTTGGAAGAATAGCAGGCGATTGCATGATGTATTTAAAATGAAACTGCAAATCCACTGCTGCTTGCAGCACAATTGGCTCACACGTTCACAGAAGCCTCAGCGACTGATTGGCACCGTTTGTTCAGTGTGTTCAAAAAGTGTTGCAGGGTCCCTTTCATATTTGTTTATTAGGGGCGAAGCTCCTTATGGCATCACCTGGGCGGTTCTCGGTTGTCGATGCATCCTGCGTAGCCAGTAGCGTCTCTCTCAGCACACAATAGATGACGCTCATAGCATCCATCCATCCATCGTCGTCATCTCCATTTCTCGTCTCGTTTCCGAGAGGGCGCTGTCCCATAGACATGCGTACAATATGGCGGTTGGGTGAAGGTACGCCAGATGGCGTTGGCGGTGCAGCTGCTCTCTTAGCATACAATAGCGTCTCTCTTAGCATACAATAGATGGCGCTGTCCCATAGAGATGCATGCAAACTGCAGTTGGGTGACGATACACTAGATGGCGCTGTACGCATTCTGTGTCTAGGGAGGCCATGGGTTTCAGGAGTAACAGGGGAAAGCTGAACATGCCGGCGATAGATATAAATAAAAGGCGCTTAGAGCATTGGTGGCGCAAAAGTATGGAGCAAACAAAAGCGAAAGGTAGTTCGGGTAAGATTGTTTCATCACAGAGGAACGATAATAGATAAAATAAATAGACGAGGAAAAAATTAGTTGTGAAAAATATGTGTGATTCGGGAAAAGAAATGGTTGTAAACGAAAAAGAAATAAAGCTAGAGCTTGGTGGCCCGGCCACCGCCCCGTTATACAGGGGACGCTCCTAATATCCATCCTCTCCGATTGGCTGCTGCGCGGGCTGCGCTCCTCTCATTCTCGTGGATCGTCGCCGTACGTGTCGGATCGCGCTTGGTGGACCATGGACGATGAGAAAAAAATTCCGAACGTTGTGTCCGAAGCGCGGAATCGAACCAGGGACCCCTCGCTTCCGAACGCGCGGCGCTAGCCACTACGCCACGAAGCACACATGGACACATGCACCACGATGACAGTAAATACCCAACATTAACGAAAGACTGCGCGTTTCTAACGCGTTTGATGATGATGATAGTGACTTTTATTAATAATAAAGAAGGGGAA
Organism: Hyalomma asiaticum; assembly: GCA_013339685.2. Taxonomy (NCBI): domain Eukaryota; kingdom Metazoa; phylum Arthropoda; class Arachnida; order Ixodida; family Ixodidae; genus Hyalomma; species Hyalomma asiaticum. The sequence continues at coordinate 217,077,520 of CM023481.1, forward strand.
AAACTAGACGCTTCTTTCTGTCTCCCATGTTGGGGACACGGCTAAGCGCCTAGTGGGAGGGGGAGGTTAGGAAAAAAGGGGTATAGTTAGGAAGGTAGGAGTAGGATATGGAGGCTTGGGATGTCGTTCGTCGAGGTGCAGGCACGTGGCGAAGTGGACATCTAGATGTTGTACAGGCCCGCTGGCTCCGCGGACTCCGGGAGAGCCCGAAAGGCGGGCAAGGGGTGGTGGGCGGGAAACAGGATGTCCTCCGCTGTGTTGGACGGCAGGCCCTGGCGCCTGTATTTGCCGACCATCAGTCGTCGCTCTGCCGCCAACGCCGGGCAGCAGCATAGGATGTGCTCGAGCGTCTCGTTGCTCCCGCATCTGCTGCACGCCGGGGAGGAGCAGCGGCCCTTGACGTATTTCCTTGTCGCTGGCCAGGCGCTGCCGGTTCTCAGGCGCAGAAGCAGCCACCGTTCCCTCCCCTCCAGACCAGTTTCTGGGAGAGGGGGAGGTGGCTTACCACTAGCTACCCGCTTGTCTGGGTGCATGGAGAGCAGGAGCTGCCTAAGCCGCAGCCGGGTATAGTCTGATGCGGCGACTGCAGTGGTGATTGGGGCGCTGCTGTGTGCTGCCTTAGCAGCGACATCTGCGGCCTCGTTACCGGCTCCCCACATGTGAGGGGAGCCAGTGGAGAGACAGGCGCACGCCGTGAGCTCGGATGGCGGTGAGCTTGGCGTGCAGCAGCGCCACAGTGATGCCGGATTTCTCGGGACTCTGGAGGGCCGGCCGAGAGTCAGTGATGACCGCCACGGGCTGCTCAGGTAGCGTGGCGGCCAGGTGATCGGCCGCCAGGTGAAGGCCAGCTAGTTCGGCAGCAGTAGAGCTGCCGTGGAATGGTAGCCGGCACTGAAGGGTTATCCCATCTGCCGGGACGACGCAGGCGGCTGCTGCTGAGCGAGGGTCGCTCAGGACCGACCCATCTGTGAAGATGAGGAGATGTCCCTGGAGCTGGTCATGGATCCTTTCCATGGCCGACTGCCGGAGTTGAGTTTCTGGCGTCCGCCTCTTGCTCAGGTGGTCCAGCTCGAGGTGGATCTCCAGGGGTAGCTGGTGAGGTGGTGGGGGCTGCACTGGACGAGGGTGCCGAGGCACAACCTCCGCATACAGAGCACCAAGCTGCCCCATCCGGGAGGCCGGCCGCCGCCGTAGCCTCTCAAGGAGGGCTGCTCCCCCGGGCGCCCTGTGCAAGCGGTCAATGTGATGTAGTCCCTGTCGTAGCATGAGGAGCGACAGGGGCCAGATCTGTGCCTCCGCCAGAGATGCCGCAACCGGTGACTGACGTGGGAGGCCCAGGAAGCGTCGCACAGCCATCCGGTGTTGGCGCTCCAACTGCTCTTTACGATGTGGCGTGAGCTGGACGAGCGGCAATGCATAGGTGTGCACCGCCGTAGCAGCCCCCTGGTATAGCCGCAGGGCCAACCGTGGTGTGCAGCCCCTGCCCCGGCATAGGAGCCTGCTGACAGCCGTGAGCGTTTTGGCGGCTCGTACAGTGGGCAGCTTGGTAGCGGGGACCCAGGTGAGGCGGTGGTCAATCCGGAGCCCCAGGTATGTCACCGCCCTGCTCCATGGGATCTGCTGGCCCCCGAGCACCAGCCTCCGGATGACGGCCCGTGCCGCAGCTCTGGGATGAACCAGCAGCGCCTCCGTCTTTGTCGGGGACACTGTCAGCCCGATCGCACTGAAGAAGGCAGTGACCGCATCCAGGGTGCGCTGGAGGGACCCTCTGATGGCTGCGAGGCTCCGCCTGGGCCCGCTAACCCACAGCGCCACGTCGTCGGCATACAGCGAGCACTGCGTGGGGTAGCGCCTGTCCACTGGAAGTGCGGCCGGTAGTGCCGCCAGCACCAAGTTGAACAGGAACGGGCTCAGGACGGAACCCTGCGGAACCCCAGTCGTCACTGGCCTGGGGGAGCTGCTGGCTCGGCCCACCCGCACTCGAAAGGTCCTCCCGGCGAGAAACGCGCGGGTGAAGGTGCGGAGGCAGCCCGTAATTCCAAGTGTGTCCAGAGCACCCTCTATGACGGCATGTGGCAGGCCGTCGAAGGCACTCTGGACGTCCAGCAGAACGAGAAGAGCCACCTCTCCTCAGCTCTTGGCCTCCTCCAGGGTCGAAACCACGTCCGCAATTGAGTCGGCAGTGCAGCGGTGGCGCCGGAAGCCCGTCTGCTGCTCCGGTAGAAAGCCTACCGCCCCTGCAATCCAGCTCAGGCGTGCCAGGGCGATGACCTCCATGAGCTTGCAGGCAGCGGAGGTGAGCGAGACGGGCCTGTAGGAGGTGATGGCCGTTACAGGACGGCCAGGCTTCCGGATGGGCACGACCACTGCTGTCAGCCAGGCCTCCGGTAGGGTGCCGCTCCGCCAGATGTCGTTGAACACACCCAGGAGCCGGCGGCGTGACGCTGCGTCCAGATTGCGCAGCATCTGGTACGTTATGCCGTCAGCCCTGGGGGCGCTGCGGCGCTTGGCCCCGGCCAGTGCAGCCTCCAGCTCATGCTCCAGGATGGGTTCCGCGCACAGGGCCGCGACCTGGCCGGAGGTTCATGCAGGGTGGTGACCTTGCAGTGGCCTGGGAGGTGGTAGGCAGGAAGTCGTCACAGCGAGAGCCGCCGATGGTGCCGCGAAACCCGCCAGGGCCTCCTCGCTGATCCCCAGGAGTATGGCCACCGCCAGGACTTGCTGCCGTGCAACGCGTTTGTGCTAGTGCGTTACGGCCCGTGTAAGAAGCTGGCGTAAGACGCTGTGGCCTCTCCGCCTTATACTCTCTCAGCAGTCACGTGATGGCGTCGGCAAACGCGGTGCGCGTTCCGGCCTGTGTAAGGGGCTGCGTAAGACGTCTTTACATGATGATCGACTGGGCGAATTACACGGAAGGTTCACGGTTTACCGATGATTCCCTCCGGAGCTTCGCCCGCTCATCATCATTCACCCCGTGGATATGCTGTGATTTTTTTTTATTCTGCTCCTACTGTAGCCTGTTTTTATCCTTTATTGTTCAACATTCTTATGCTTTGTATCCCACTCCTGCTTGGGCCATGTGGCCTGCAGTATTTCTGTAAATATAAAAAAATACCGAGTGTGCAGTGAGCACGTAAGCACGCCTCGAAGAATATTCTCACCCTCTAAGTGTGAAGCACGTGTGTCACTCGATTTCTACATGCTGAGCGAATGCATCCAAAATAAACGACGAATGAGTAATGTGTGTAGTATAACGTTCACGACTGACATAATATTGCGGCAGTGGTAGCATCAGCAGATGCATCAAGTTTGCTGACCTTCGTATATATATATATATATATATATATATATATATATTGGAAGACCGAGGAAGACCGAGGAAGACCGGACCAGACAACGCCAGCAGACACGTTTATTCTGCAGGCACTGCCAGCATCAAAGCACGAAGAAGAAGAACAGGGATGATGATGGTTATGTACAGATGAGAACGATGAAGTACGTTAAAAGTGCTCACACTAATTCCCCCCCCCCCCCCCCCCCCTCTTCGAAGCGGCCAACCTGGCCGCATTTTACAGATCGGCTGACCGAGGAATGAAATGTTTCATGCGGGAGACGTGAACGATCTCTGTACTGCGACGACGGTGGTCGGTGACTGGGTGTAGTGGCGTGACGAGATAATTAACTGGGGAAGTTTGCTGAAGAACGACGTATGGGCCAATATACCGGTGAAGAAATTTCTCGCATTGTCCAGCAATTCGAACCGGAGTCCATAGGAGTACTTGATCTCCAGAATTGAAGGAGAGGTCGCGGCGTTTACTGTCGCAGCGACGTTTCCGTTCTTCCTGGGTGGCTTCCGTGTTGCGACGAGCAATTTCGCGGCAATGGGCGACCCGAGCGGCAAACTCTTCTGGCAGTGATGCATTCGACGGGGCAGGAGCGGAGAAGAATTCTGCATCAAAAACGGAGGAGGCAGTGCGTCCATAGACAAGGAAGAAAGGGCTGTAGCCGGTAGTTCGTTGCATCGCTGTATTGTAGGCGAAGGTCACGAAGGGTAAAATATTATCCCAGTTGCTGTGGTCAGGGCGTATGTACATCCAAATCATGTCAGATAAGGTTCGGTGGAAGCGTTCAGTGAGGCCGTTGGTTTGAGGGTGGTATGTAGAAGTAGTTTTATGCTTGGTATCAGTCGCCCGCAAAACTTCGTCGAGTATGTGGGAAATGAAGGTTTTGCCCCGGTCACTCAAAAGGAAGCGGGGTGCTCCGTGGCGCAAGACGATTGACTGTAGAAAGAAGTCAGCAACTTCAGAAGCGGATCCAGATCGAAGAGGTGCAGTCTCCGCGTACCTTGTTAAATGGTCAACCGCAGTGACGATCCAACGGTGACCGGAAGGTGTTAAGGGCAGTGGGCCATATAAATCAATCCCAACGAATTCGAAAGGTGTAGATGGGCAGGGAAGAGGTTGGAGGAAACCGGCAGGAGGGGATGTGGAGCGTTTGCGGTGCTGACACGAGTCGCAGGAGGCGACGTATTTGGCAACCGTTGTGGACAAGCCAGGCCAGAAGTAACGGGTCTTGATGCGATCATGGGTCTTGAGAAAGCCTAAGTGACCGGCAGCAATGTCGTCGTGAAAGGCCTGTAACACTCGAAGGCGAAGGCGGCGAGGTAGTACGGGGACCCACCTGTTGCCCGTGGGATGGTAAATATGACGGTAGAGTACACCATCTTGAAGACGAAAACGTTGCAACTGACGACGCAAACGGCTGTTTGGTGGTTGTGAGATGCCTCGAAGATGATCCATAAGTGTTCGACAGTAGGGGTCGGCTTTCTGAAGTGAACTGAAATCGGAGCGGGAAGGACACGGAGTGGTATCGAGTGACGTTAACGAGAGCTCGTGTGAAGCAGGCTGGGCGTTGGACCGAGACGCGGTGCACTGGTTGTCTGTATTATCACGAGAAGGTGAAAGTGGGCAGCGAGACAAGGCGTCTGCATCATGATGGCATTTTCCCGACTTGTAAGTGATGGCGAAGGGCATTTTCCCGACTTGTAAGTGATGGCGAAGTCATATTCTTGCAAGCGCAGTACCCACCGGCCCAAGCGTCCGGACATGTTCTTAATCGATGACAGCCAACACAGAGCATGGTGGTCGGTGACGATGGTGAAGTGGCGACCGTAGAGGTAAGGGCGAAATTTCTGGACCGACCACACAATAGCCAAGCATTCCTGCTCCGTGATGGTGTAGTTACGCTCAGCCGGCGACAGGGTGCGGCTGGCGTATGCCACAACCTGCTCCTTAGAAGAGGCATCGCGTTGCAGAAGTACTGCCCCTATGCCTTGTGCGCTTGCGTCAGTGTGAAGAACGGTGGGCGCTCTCTCGTCGAAGTGGCGAAGCACGGGGCGTGAAGTGAGATGTCGCTTAAGAGACGTAAATGCCGACTCGCAGGCTTCGGACCATTCAAAAGAGGCGCCAGTGACAAGGAGCTTATGTAAGGGGGCCGCTATTACGGCAAAATTGCGTATAAAACGTCGAAAGTAAGACGCCAGGCCGAGGAAGCTGCGTAATGTCTTTTGATTCGATGGTCGCGGGAACTGAAGTACCGCAGTTATCTTTTCAGGGTCTGGTTGGATGCCAGCTTTGGAAACAACGTGGCCTAACACTTTGATGCTCTTGCTGGCGAATGTGCATTTCTTTGTATTAAGCTGGAGGCCGGCGTTGGAAAGGCACTGCAGGACTTCGTCTAATCGTTCGAGGTGTTGGCTGAAGCTAGAAGAAAAGACGACGATGTCGTCGAGATAGTAGAGGCAGGTCTTCCATTTTAGGCCGCGAAGAACAGTGTCAATCATGCGTTCAAAGGTGGCTGGGGCATTGCAGAGACCAAATGGCATTACATTAAATTCTTAAAGTCCGTCCGGCGTGGCAAAAGCGGTTTTTTCCTTGTCAGCCTCATTCATGGGAATTTGCCAATATCCTGATCGTAAATCAAGGCTCGAAAAATACTCCGCTCCCTGTAGTGTGTCCAAGGCGTCATCAATGCGAGGCATGGGATATACGACCTTGCGTGTGATCTTATTCAGCGCTCGGTAATCTACGCAAAAGCGAACGGAGCCATCTTTTTTCTTGACAAGGACAACGGGTGACGCCCAGGGACTAGATGAAGGCCGGATAATATTTCGTGCTAGCATGTCATCAACTTGTTCTTCAATAACCTTCCGCTCCGACTGTGAAACTCGGTATGGCCGACGGCATATTATGCGGGAACCATCAGTTTCAATGCGATGTGCAGCCACAGGAGTCTGGCCCAAAGCACTGGCATAGCTGTCGAAGCAGGATTTGTGCCTATCCAAGAGGGCCATGAGTGCGTGAGATTGCGTAGATGTTAAGTCAGAACCGATTACTGCTTGCAGAGAAAAAGAAGAACGCGAACCTGTGGCTGGGGCTGAGGATGAAGAAGGGCAAAGCGCTGCGACGGATATTAGTGCAGGGTCGGTGTAGGTCGCCACGGTCATCCCCTTAGGCATCAGCACGGCATCCGGGGTTGTGTTGCTGGCGGAGACAAAAGCTCGCCCACGGGAAAAGCGGACGAGTCCAGGAGCGACTAGAATGCCTCGCGAGGTGCAGCGCGGAAAAGGAGCAATCAGGGCATCACCATCCGCGATCTGGCTGGACGTGACAGCAATGACGTGTTCGTGATGAGGACGGAGGACGTAATCAGCATCGGCAGTCAAGTTTAGTGTGCTAGAAGGGGATCCAGAAATAGGCGCAACAGCTGTACCTGCGATGTGGACGACTTTCTCTTTACACGAGATCACAGCGGATGCAGACTGCAAAAAGTCCCAGCCTAGAATGAGTCTATAAGCACAAGTGGATAGCACAATCATCTCAATATGGTGAAGGATGCCTTCAATCAAGACGCGAGCCGTACATTGTCTGTCGGGAAGAATGGGTACGCTATTAGCGCCACGCAACACGGGTCCAAGAATAGGGGTCCTGACTTTGCGGAGCCGCGCGCACAAATCACGACGAATCACAGAAACAGCGGCACCAGTGTCGACAAGAGCTTCCACAGGAATTCCTTCAACAATTACAGAGAGCATGTTAGCGGGTCGTCCAGGAGGTGTTTCCAATGGTCGATAGGATGCAGTTTCCCCTCCAAAAACTGCAATCCTTAGTTTTCCGAGTGTTGGTCGGCGAGGCGAGACATGGGGCGAAGCGGGGATGCAGAACGGCGGTAGGGCGAAGGAGAACGCCGCCTTGCGGAATGGGATCCAGCAGGTGGGCGTAGGGACGCCGGGGGAGACGGGGATCGAGCGGTGCTGCGTGAACGGGTACGGGTCTTGGTAGTAAGGGTCAGGTCGACGAATCCGGTCTCGCTCGAACTCGGCATAGCCGCGTCTTTCGTCCTGTTGGCGGCGACGGCAGTAACGAGAGATGTGGCCGCGTATACCGCAGTAAAAGCAAACCGGACGGGGTGGACGCCATTGAGGGTAGGAAGGCGGAGTTGGTGCTCTTGCGCTGACAGAAGCCAAGTTACCGCAGGTAAGCTCGGCAGACCCAGACGTGAGTGCAGAGGGTGGTATAGCAGCAACGTCGGCGTATGTGGGCAGCGGGGCTGGTGCTGTACGACAGACGCAGTCGGTGTGGTCATGGCTGCCAACTCCTCTTTGACAATGTTGCGCAAATTGAACGTTGTAGATGGAATAGAAGCAACTCCGGATCGCCTCTGCTCTTGTTCTTGGAGCTCTTCGCGGATGATGCTGCGAATGAGAGCCCGCAAATCAGAATGAGTGAGAAGGCGCGGGTCGTTGTCTTGTTGCACGCGGAGGGACTGCAACTCGTCCAGGCGTTGACAGAACGAGGTAATGTCCTCAACTGTGGCTGGATGTTGAATAGCCAGGGCGTTGAATGCGGCCGTGCTAATTCCTTTTAAGAGGTGTCGAACGCGTTCGGCTTCTGTCATCTCGTTGTTCGTACGGCGGCATAGAGCCAAGACATCCTCGATGTACGAGGTGTACGACTCGTGCGGAAGTTGGACACGTGCTGCCAGTTTCTGCTTCGCGACCTCCGAACGGCCAGATGAAGAGGCAAAGATTTGTCGCAGCTTTGTGGTAAAGATGGACCAATCGCGGATGTCGGATTCGTGATTGAAATACCACGTCTTGGCAACACTGGTGAGGTAAAATGGAACGTTGGTCAACTTCTGGGTGTCCGTCCACCGGTTGACTGAACTCACTCGGTTGTAAGTGTCGAGCCAATCGTCGACGTCATCACCGCGGAGGCCTGCAAAGATAGGAGGGTCGCGTTGAGGGCTTGCGATGGTAGACGCAGGCGATGGAGCCGATACCGCCACTGTGGCAGCGTTAGGGCTAGCGGAAGGGCGAGGGTCCGCTGTATCCATAGCTGTAGGGGTGGCTGGGCGCAGACGGCGACCGGAACGCAGCTCCAGGGAGATCACGAACGCAGGAGGACGTCGGGATCTTGACGCACCTCCACCACTTTGGAAGACCGAGGAAGACCGGACCAGACAACGCCAGCAGACACGTTTATTCTGCAGGCACTGCCAGCATCAAAGCACGAAAAAGAAGAAGAACAGGGATGATGATGGTTATGTACAGATGAGAACGATGAAGTACGTTAAAAGTGCTCACAATATATATATATATATATATATATATATATATATATATATATATATATATATATATATATATATATATATATATATATATATATATATTCAAAAGAAGAGATTCACACGATTAACAAAAAGAATATAAGTTTACTGACGTTGCGGCCGGTGGACCGGCCTTCATCAGAGTAAAAAGCTGTTGCCGAGCACCCTCCTTTTAAGGGTACAGGAAGGAGAGAGAGTGCGGCTACAAAGGCGTATTCTGTACACGGAATGGCTATGAAGTCTTCCTGGACAGAACACGTGGTCGGCTGCGGCGAGTCACGAGGCGACCCCGTAGCCTATCAATTAACAGCAAGGCGGAACACTTGCAACCCCGAGGGATTCTACTACCTGTATGTAACGGAACTATAAAGCCACTGTACATTGTAAAAATGGCAATCACCACAGCATAAATGACAAAAAAGGATTTAAAAAATTAAAAAATAAAAATAAGTAAATAAATAAAAAAATATACTCTATTATATATATATATATATATATATATATATATATATATATATATATATATATATATATATATATATATATGCAATCCTTGGAGTGTTAGATTGTATGTGCATATATACCCGATAAAAGGGGAAGGGGGGGAGGGGTCGACCACCTTTGTAGCTCAGCGGTAGAGCATCGGACGCCTTATCCGAAGGTCGTGGGTTCGGTTCCCACAGAAGGCAGGTTTGTATTTTCGTCCACTTAAATTCCTTTCTACTTACTCCACAATTATAATACTAAAATTAAGAACCTCAATAACTTCTCCTATGCTTTCCTAGGCTTGATAGTTTTGGTTCGTTAAATTTATATATATATATATACTCTGATATGTCTTGCTCATTTCACACTGCACGCGCACAAGGTGCAAATATGTCTTGTGTGCCCTCGGCGCTCACTCGGGCAGTGTCTCCTGTTGGGATGCGGAACTGATTGTCGATGTCCACCTGTTTTATTTTATTTTATTCCTATTGTTAATTTCTTGTTCGCTCTGATTTCATTTATTTTCATGTATTATCTTAGGATATTTAATTCCCCATCATGTTTCTTGTTGTCTTTCTCTCATTTTTATCTGGTATATTTCACTCAGATCGCGCCGTGTGCGCAAGGTGCAGATATGTATTGTGTCCCCTTGGCTGAGCATCGCGCACTTTCGCTGGAGAACGGGTTCCACGGAGTATGACTCGTCAAACTAAACGACTCTCCTTTCTGTGTGATGTTTTCTCTTCTTTTATTCTTTTTTATTTTTTCTCTTTTGTGTGTGTGTGTGTCTGTGTGTACATGCCTTTAACCATACCTAAAAGGTATTGAGGGACTATGCTTTAACGAACCAAACCATTCAAGGTTGTTCGCGGATGCGCTACGTTTCTTTTTCTATCCTCCATTTTCCGTGAAACACGGCGCGGGGACGATCCTTTGAACTATACTGGTACCGACGACATTTGGCTTCAGCGGTTCCGCGCTGCACTGCGGGAGTCGCAGCACCATGGACTCAGGTGATGGCAACGCCAGTGTCTTCAAACGAGGGCGCACAATCTGCTACCAGACGAGCTCGGCCCACCCGTTCTTTATTATGGAGGCGCCGTGCGGACGCAGACGTCATCTTGGACTGGCCTTTGCTTCTTGGACACACATCTGTATCCCAAACCTCCCCCCCCCCTTTTTTTTATGAGCTCTCCCCTTCCCACCCCCCATTATGCATGTTCGTGAAGTGTACTTAAAGACCATGCGCCCATGAGAAACTTTCATCTTTGAAAAAGGCTGGCCTCCAGCCGAAACATCAGAATAAATCCTATGTTTGTCACTGTGTCTTTCTGATAGTATATTTATCCCGATAGCCAGGAAGAACATTTTTGATATATATATATATATATATATATATATATATATATATATATATATATATATATATATATATATATATATATATATATGTATATATATATATATATATATATATATATATCTATGGTGCATGCAGCAGTTCAGAAGAACCAGGCACTCTAGGAAAATTCATTTCGAGTGTTCATCTATTGCAAGTTGCAGGATATTATGAGCTCTTCCTGTAAAGGGCGCAGTCTATGATAGAGATGAATTTCAAATTTCGTTCCTCAAAACACAGTTGTACAACAGCTTTATAGAAAATAACGGCCCCATTTTTTTTTTCCTTTGCAGGAATACATGCGGCTTAATCGGTTGTATGGATAACCTGATAGTGCACCAACTGCGTTCTACCACGGCCCGACCGCGGTTCTACATTGAAAGCATTTCCACGACGGCGGTTTCAGCGTCTCATATGATGCCAGTAGGATCGTATTCACCAGCTGCACTAAGCCTGGACACTGCAACTAGTTTTTGATGACTGAACGGGAACTAGTTGCACGTTTGGTAGAGGTTGCATTCTCAAAGGAGTTGGCCATTCGAAGTGTTTTGTTTAATGACTAGGTATAAGGTAACAGTGTTTTTTTTTAATGTGAAACAAGGCAAAATTCGCAGACTCACAGCTTGATCTTGCACATGTTAGCCTGATGGTTATTTGAAGTCCTTTTTAGGAGTAGCTTCATGTGCTGTGCCAAAATCTTTTTTTTTCTTTTTTTGGCTTCCAAATGATGCTTGCCAGTCTGATCGCCGTTCATGTCAGATTTGCATAGATGTGCGTGATACGGTGCTTTGTAGAGGGCCACATCTGCATTTTGTATATGTAAGTGAGAATATTGCTTCTTTTTTTTTCTTTTTCTAGCCTCAACACTGTCTCTAGTGTATACTCGCCTTCAAGCACGTATGCAGCTGCATTATGAAACTGAGATTGCTTCGATGTAACGTTGCTCGCTGTGACAGATTGTGTACTGCATTGCGACCTTGCTCATTATACCGATTTTGTTAATATTTAATGCGCTACTTTCTTTGAAGGTCACTTTGGTCAATATTCATTGACACTTGATTGATGTCTTTGGTTGTCTTTTAAAGGCTTGCCTCATTGCATCAGCTCATGTCCTAGGCAAATTTTCACTTTCATATCTGAGTATTTGAGTTCTTTCGTTTATATTCCTTGATTTTATGCGGTGAAGATACCACATAACATGATTGAAAGCGGCTATCACACAGTCATCCATTGTTCTGTCTGCTCATAGAACCGGATGTGCTGCTGTCATGGTGAAAATTAAGCGCATAGTCGTTTGGCTGTTGATTATTGTGTGACTACTATATATGCTCTTTCTGTAAGCCTCTAGACGTTAATAAGTTCCAAATATATTTAAAGTATTTCTCCTGCACTTACTTTTGAATATTTGTGGTTTTATTTTCTCGCATTTATGATTTTCTTCTTTTTTTAAACTTGCACAAGTTAGTTTCTCAATAAAATGTTGATGCAGCAGTGTTTCGACTTCGTGATCATTGGCACAGATGCCTCCTTGTTAGGCCGCTTGCCAAGAAACTGTCTATCCTTCACTGTAGAAAGATGTCATTACTATTTTTGGTAGATTTCCTTCATACACTACAAATTACACGCTAGATTGATTTTTGTATTCATTACAACCAATTGTGCCTTAAATGCTAAGACTGATGAAGCCTTTGTAGAGAACTGTGCCTGCCTTACTGCAATGTTTTTGCTCTGTTGCACTCAGTGCTGATGCCTTTAACCACTAGAAAAAAAAAAAACAATAGTTCCAGGCAAGTGCGATTCCAGGACTTCTTCCTAGGACGTAACTACGAAAGTATTCAGCTGGCACTACCCCCCACTCTGCAGCACCGAAAAGCTTATGGTGCAGCTGGTAACATAAAAGGTTGCAGCTACTGTATACCACAAAGGCAGGGACGGCGTCCGCGGAGGGGGTGCCCCCCAAAATTATGATCCCGTTGACACCTTCAGAACCACAGAGTTAATGCCTTAGGGGTGCAAAAAATTTCTTGTAGTTATTTGTACCCCTAAGGCGTTAGCTTATATTCTGAGGGTGGTAACCAGATCAAAATTTTGGTGGGCGCGCCCCTTTCCCGAGCACGATTCCTACTTCTTTTTCAGATTATGGCTAACGTTTCAGCAACAGCTTTTTGATGTCGTCTTTAGTAAGTCTGTAAACAGATTCAGATATACCGGTAATTGGGACTGTTGGAGTCTCCCTAAGCCGTCGAAAAGACCAGCTTTTTGATGATGTTTCGGAGACGTCAACGAAACGCCTTTTTTATGTGCAGCAAGCCGGACATTAGACGAGGTATACGCATCCTAGACTAACGCTTCTTACGCGTGCCATCTCTGCGACGTCGTTAACATCTCGGATATCCGTTGTGAAGACGTCATAAATCCTTTGTGTGCTAGGTGGGCAAGCTGCCTAGTTGAATGTAGCCTAATTAAGACTAATTATGCGAAGCATTCAGATAGGACTTATCTAACGAAGCCAAATTGTACTAATTCAACCTTAATTAGGCTATGGCAAATAAGTAATGCCTAATTGGGCGGTGGCAAATTTTTAGTAGCAATTAAGATATAATAAATAAAGTATAAATAAAGTAAAAAATAAGCGATGCCTAATTAAGGTGTATAAACAAGTCCAGTGTAAGATCAATTCAATATTGCATTGATCTTACACTGGACTTGTTTAAGCCTGTGTAATATTACACAGGCTTAATTAAACTAGTACAAATTAATCCATACATAGATAAGTTAGCACTAATTAAGTCAGACTACATAAGCTAACACTAATTAATCCAAGGTTAATTAGGCTATGACTAATAAGTGTGAGCCTAATTATACAGAGACTAAATATGTAAGGACCAATTAGGCTAACACTATTTAAATGAAGTCTAATTAAGGTAATATTCATTAATCGAGGCTTAAATAAGTTAGTAATGTCTAGCATAGCTCGGTCTATACTAATGAGGTCATGTTTTATTAAGGTAGGTTTAATTAGCCCCGGCCTAATTATGTCATGATTAATGAAGCCCCACTTAAGTCATAGGTCTAGGATAATTAAGCCGAGCCTACTTAATAGTATTAAGTTAGGTCATGTTTAATTAACCTAACACTGAAGCCTAATGAACTCAAGCTATTAAGATAGGCCTAATTAAGTCAAACATCAAGGGCGTAATCCATTTTAATAACACACTATAGTTCGCCTTAGTCAATGCTAATCTGCTGTAATGCTTCTTAATCCACCCTAATATCTCTTAATCTACCGTAATCCGCTCTACTACGCCATAGTCCACCTTAACGCACTTCAGTCTGCCTTAATCCATCCTAATGCGCTTTAATCAGCTCTAATCCGCCGAAATCCGTCCTAGTCGTTTAATCCACCTTATCCAAGAAAATTTTGGGTTCGACTGCAGTCATGCTGTTCAGTTCGAGTCCTAGAAGGTAGCGCCTAGGAGTCTCATATTCTATAAACCCATCTACAATCACTGAGCAGTGACTGATTAAAGTCTGGGGATCATAATTTCTTACAGGCTGCTGGCATGCATTTGTTCGCTTCTTGGGAAACTATATTTATGGTGAATTTTGCGCCGCACCGTTTGCGTCGACGCCGAGGTAGTTTACGGACACCTTCCAATGGCATCTATGAGACTTGCGCATTGCAAATACATTTTTGCATATTTCCAGCAACTATTTTGCCTAGGCCCTCACAACGCAAAGAAGAGCGACTGCACGACACGCGCGCTTTTGGTTTGCGACGGGCCCGCACACGGGCGCGGCGGGCGTGTCTGCCATCGGCCAATAGCAGCGACGCTCATTGTATATGGTCTGTGGCGAAACAAAGCATATACAAGGAGCGTGAGAAGCCTCTTTCTGAGTTGAGGGCTCCTGAGGAAGTGGAAACTTTGTGCTCCGCTTGTGAACGATACGCTTCGCGGATGACTACGGAATTTGGCTGAGATGTTCATTACAGCGTAGGCTAGCTGTAACACATGTTTTTTCACTGTGCCCGGGAGGTGGTTCAGGACCCCTTTAACACTGACCTAGAAAAAGTTCACTCCCATAATGTGTAAAAAATAAGCTCATAACTAACCCTTCAATGACAACATTTATGGTATTCCGTTCCTCAAAAGCTTTTCGGGTTGACTCTATCGTAGTGTCCCTAAATAATGATATCATTTCCAGATCCACGTCTACTAAATTTTTTGATGCAGTCCTAGATGAGGACCTAAAGTCCCAGTGCCATACTCGATCACTTATTCAAAAAATCTCATTTGGGATTCACATGATCATAAAAACTCGCTCTTATTTCACCAAAGCATTCCCATGCCTTTACATTACGCGTACATACACCGTCATCTCTCATACTGCCTATCATCTTGGGGTAATACATATGCCATGCAGCTCCATCAGGTGGAAGTTTTGCAAATGTAGGCATCACGATTCATGTCATTCCGATCGCATTCTCGTATGTCCCGCTCTCTGAATGTTTTGCCTCTGCATATGCTATTTAATCATAAGGTTTTACTCGTTATGTTTCGTCTGAAACATACCGAGCTCGATATTCCGGGTGTTTCTCGCTCCAGCCTCATCAATCAGAACAACACGAGAGTTTCAACACAACTCATTCTACTTCTTCCGAAAGGTAGAATTATGAAAAATTTACCATCGCATTTTCAGGCATTTCACTTTGGAATTCAATACCGTCTGGTAGAAAGTCATCTTTATTATTATCATTCAAACGTAGAACGAAGGAGTATCTCATTAACACTTTGTCAGACGCATAGAATTCATTAGCTATTGTCTACTATACAATATTGCAATGTTGCAATTTCTAACCAATAAAAACGAGCCCTTGACCCCTTCCCTTTCAATACTGTAATTTAGTATTTCCCATTCCGTGTCTTATAATTTATCCTTGTTTGAACTTCGGTGAATTATAATTGATATTTTCCACTTCATTTATCTCTTTCTTTATACATTTGTGAATATCATGGTGAATTTTATTCGTTCAATTTTTTTATAATTCCACTTTATTGCTTATCTTGAAATTGTGCAAATAAGATTTACTATTTGCCAACAGTCTATTAACTTTCATTTATGTCTTATTAGGGGGTCCCCCCGGCAGTTTTCACTTCTGGACCTCCAAATGTGTAATAGCTATTTTGTATTTCCTGTTGTCATATTAATATTGATTGATTAAAAAAACTAAATCCGAATGCCTTGTTCCCTTGCATTTTCTCCATTCTGTCCGGTATACCTGCGTTATGATGATAGAAGGGGAAACCAAGAGCAATACCGATAACCTTCTTGCCATTCCTTTGCCTTTCTCCACCTCTTATTACGTATGCCCTAATGACTCGGTGACTATCACTTACCCCCTGCCTGAAATAGGGCTCATCTAAAGCTCATCATCATGATTACCATGTGAATGTTCCCCGTACTCCTCCACCTCTAGCCCCTTCCCATCGTGCACAATGTCGTCCATCACGTATAGAGGAGGTGAGCGAAAAGTGAGTCGTACGCTCGCATGGCTGTACAAGCTTCCATTTCAAGTAGCGTCCGATTATGAAAAAAAAGCGAGTTCTTTATGATTACTGAAAAAAAGGATAATTGTGCTGATATACACACTGTTATGCATGATTGGTTATTTTTCATAGATACTGTCTGTATTAAGTCTCCGTTGCCTGTTTCATTTGCACACTTGGTAAATGCTTTGCAAAATAATTGAACCTGGATTTGCTGGCTTTAGTGTGTGTATAGGAGTTCTTTTTCTATTTTTATTGTAATCCTCTGCCTGTACATATATTTTGAGTGCCATTATATCTTTTTTCACGCATTGTATCCCACCTTGCTAAAACCCCAGAAAGGGTTGCAGTACCAATAAATAAATAATAATGATAAATAAATATGCAAATGCACGGCAAGCTGTAAAACAGTGCACAACGATGCAACATTTTTGCCTTTTCTGCTTGCGCAGGTATACCATTTTCTTGACCGCGGCAGTACAACGCGAAGAAAAACATTAAGCTTTCGCCACTTCACACAATGTATGAGGTCCAGTAGAAAACTAGAGAAATTGGAAAATAAATTGTTGCATGAAATATTCAGTGCTACTTTTAGACACAGACGGGAAAATAAAGAACACAAAGGACGGGCGCTATTCCAACTGTTTATTGAAAGCCACACATGTAACCCTTTATAACAAATGAAGACAATGAGCGCATGCGCTTAGCCAATGGAAACGTAGATTAAGGCGTTAAACGTACAAATATCACGTCTTGTTTAGGATCTCAATCTCACAGTCACGCAAGGAAATAGATGTGGTGCTGATGCACGTGCCTCCTTTCTGCTTGATTGAAGTACGCTTCCGATATTTCGCGGGCCAATAGGTCCTTACTGCGGCTTAAAATTTTGATTTCCTCAAGCAGTGGTTCATGATCAGTGCAGATGCTGCAATGGGTGGGTGAGTATTTTGTCGACTCATGTTCTAATGAGCGTTCATGTTCCTCTGCGCACTCGTTAATACAGCGCCCTGTTCGACTAACGTAATCTGTTGCGCACGATAGCGGTATCTCGTAAACTGCGCCGGAGGTACACCATCCATACGGCTCCGTGTGCTACTTAAGCTGGACGCACCTGTCATGGAACCGGAATTTCCAGAGCTCTCTGGAACCAGAGCGTTCATTGGAGCGCTCGACGGGTGCTCTGCACCTGACCCTCGCGGAATCCCATATAACCTCTTAGGTAACTTGGACGGTAAATCCATGGAGAAGCTAACTGAGGAAGAAAAAAATCTGTGTGGCGGGACTCATCCCCGAATTTAGGAAGACGGCCTCGGGGCTGCTTATCCCAAAGCCAAATCCGCGGAATTTACCGTGGGAGCGACAGGCACTCCACTTTAGGGCAGTCATCTTTTTTTATTCTATTTCAATTTTTTTATTTACATAATGAACGGATTCCGATGGAAAAGTAAAAGTGGTAATCCCCGCTTGACGAAGATTCGGGCCTCCTGTACAAGGCATACTACAAGGAGGCAAACTGTACGCACATGTAAATACATATAACGTATTCAGTCAAAGGAAGTACGAAGATTAAGGCATCTGCATGTTGTAGTTAAACAATACTAGTACGAGCGCTACACGCAAACAAAAATAAAAGTGAATATAACATATAAACATAGTTTGTAAAAGCATGTGTCATTATAGGATGGACTTGCAGGCTACTTGGTGGAGCATCGTTGGAGAGGAGACAGCGCGAACACAGGGACGACGAAGAAGAAACACGCACCACGCCACAGAGCACTGTAATGTGGCGTGTGTTTCTTCGTCGTCGTCCCTGTGTTAGCACTGTTTCCTCTCCAACGATGTCATAAGGCTATTTTATTTCGATAGCAATTATATGGACAGTCTCACGGTTTTTTGCCGTCGCACGTCGCCGTCATATCCCATACAAAATCCAAATTGATAACCCCCCACGCATCGTGCTTTCTACCCGCAGGTAAAAGCACGCGAGCGGGGCCGGCGAACGCGGCTGAAGCAGAGATCAAACGAGCCCGGCCCATGTCCGTCGCTCGGAGAGCACGTGCGATAACATCACTCCGCTCGGGAGGCGGCGGGGAAACGCCCGCCCCTCTTTAACGAGCTTGAAAAAGCGCGAGTGGATGGGTGGGGGGGTTCTCGCTCGAGGAGCCACTGTGGACTGTTCGCGGTCGCTATCGCATCTCGGTAGCCATCAGACATGCTGCGTACTGCGTAGCAGCGCCTTGGTCATGGGCTTCGTTCCAGGCGTCTCGTACATATGGGGATGGTGCACATGTAACTCTCCGCCGACGGGAGCGCCTGTCGCGGCGGCACGCCCGTCCGTGGGGTGATAGAAGCTCCAGTCGCAGGGCTGGTGGTAGCTTTAGAGCCAAGTTATTCGCGTTTTCCCGCAGTTTTTTTTTCTTCCAAACGTAGTGGTACTACGGCTCGGCGTTCAACAAGATTTGTTGTGTTGTCGGCCGCAACAATACCAGAGACGAAGATATATAGCTTCCAGAAAGCGCAACGCGGAAGGACAAGCGTGGTCGCTTACGCGCGCATTCCATCGATGCTCTCTCCTTAGCAGAGGACATGTCGTGGTAGTAGGCAATGCGACGGGCTGTTTCCAGCAAATAAAGGAAAAAAGAAACGCCATCCGGTAGTAACAACCCTATGGTTCCGGACAGGGGGATCCCACCGCATTCTGCACGCCTCGTTCATGGCACATTATGCTTTCTTTCTTTCTTTCTTTCTTTCTTTCTTTCTTTCTTTCTTTCTTTCTTTCTTTCTTTCTTTCTTTCTTTCTTTCTTTCTTTCTTTTGCTTTCTGTTAACTTGTTAAGGGGGACTGCTGCACTTAGCGCGTTCAAATTGTTTGGTCTTCCGTTCGCCACAACAAGGGCTGCCGCTTTATTTCTCCTGAAATGCATTTGGCCCCACCGTCGTTCCCGCGCAACAGAGGCGGCCCACAAAGCAGTCTGCGACCTCCTTAAGCAGTGCGGTCTCGCCAGCTGGCTGCTCACTGTGCCATAGCAGTGCAGGTGTGCGGTGCCGGATGACAACTCGCTCGAGGAGGCCGCATCGGAAACGAACTGAAACTTTTGTGTAAATACGAAATAGTTCCTCTTTCCAATCGCGCTCTCCCCCTGGTCTCATCCTTTAACCCCCTCCTCCCTCCACACTTCACTTATTGGAGTCCGCGGTTCAGATGTCTGCTGACGAGTTAGACAGTTACCGCGGTCTCCAGTAATTACTTTCCTATCAAGCATCAGCATGTGACGCAGCTGGGTAACATCAAGGTCCGATCCATCGGGCCAGCGGAGGGTGCCACCGTGACATGAGTGGTCTAGGACACTGACACTGAAATACCCAACGCCTACCTTCCGCTTCTCATCAAGCCAGCAAGTGAACAGAACGTCATTGTGCGAGTCGGTCGCCTCGGTGACACACGTGGGTGAGGATAACATGAAGGTGACTGTCTTCCCTCCTACGTGAAGGTTGGCCCCTTTCGCCATCAGGTCCGAGCCTTTATTCCGAGGCCTATGCAGTGCTTCAACTGCCGGAAGATTGGTCATGTGAAAGGTGTTTGCAAAAATTTTGCGGTGTGCTCTCGATGCGCCGAGCCTCACTCTGAAGACAACCGAAGTGCAACTACGTCGAAGTGTCCAAAATGTCAAGATCACCGCGCCTCCTCCAAGAACTGCCCCCACATCAAGGAAGGTATCAGTTCTCAAACAAGTGGTTAGAGACAGCCCGAGGCACAGAGAGGCTGCTGAAAAAGTTCGGCGAAGACGTCGACGTCAAAGATAATCACGATGGAAATCATCTTTTCTAGAGAAGTGCACCAGTCAAACAGTACCGTCATCGGATGTTTCCAGCACACCAAACGCATTTCGGAGAGGGAAGGTCTGGCAAGCCTCTATTTACAACGGAATGGCCACCGCTGACTCCTGTACGACCTGCAGCAGAGCCACAGCAGAGGTCGCCCACAGTGCAGCTAGGTTTGGCATCTGAGGAGTCTTGAAATACAGATCAGCAAGTTATCGCTCTTCTAAGGCTCTTAATGCCATTCGCGTGTTGCTGAGCAACATGAACGCACCGTGAGCCAGAAGTGTTTTTTAAGTACTGGACGCTCGGAGTCCGGTGCTAGCTGCCTTTGAATAGACCGATCACAGCCAATCAGCCACTGTTCTTCAGGAATGAGGTCCGAAATTCAGCAATTTTCAGTGGAATGCCTGCGGTCTGAGATCGCGCATTTCAGACTTCCGTCAATATGTGTGTGTCAATATGTTTCCAGCAAATAAAGGAAAAAGAAACGCCATCCGGTAGTAACAACCCTATGGTTCCGGACAGGGGGATCCCACCGCATTCTGCACGCCTCGTTCATGGCACATATGCTTTCTTTCTTTCTTTCTTTCTTTCTTTCTTTCTTTCTTTCTTTCTTTCTTTCTTTCTTTCTTTCTTTTGCTTTCTGTTAACTTGTTAAGGGGGACTGCTGCACTTAGCGCGTTCAAATTGTTTGGTCTTCCGTTCGCCACAACAAGGGCTGCCGCTTTATTTCTCCTGAAATGCATTTGGCCCCACCGTCGTTCCCGCGCAACAGAGGCGGCCCACAAAGCAGTCTGCGACCTCCTTAAGCAGTGCGGTCTCGCCAGCTGGCTGCTCACTGTGCCATAGCAGTGCAGGTGTGCGGTGCCGGATGACAACTCGCTCGAGGAGGCCGCATCGGAAACGAACTGAAACTTTTGTGTAAATACGAAATAGTTCCTCTTTCCAATCGCGCTCTCCCCCTGGTCTCATCCTTTAACCCCCTCCTCCCTCCACACTTCACTTATTGGAGTCCGCGGTTCAGATGTCTGCTGACGAGTTAGACAGTTACCGCGGTCTCCAGTAATTACTTTCCTATCAAGCATCAGCATGTGACGCAGCTGGGTAACATCAAGGTCCGATCCATCGGGCCAGCGGAGGGTACCACCGGGACATGAGTGGTCTAGGACACTGACACTGAAATACCCAACGCCTACCTTCCGCTTCTCATCAAGCCAGCAAGTGAACAGAACGTCATTGTGCGAGTCGGTCGCCTCGGTGACACACGTGGGTGAGGATAACATGAAGGTGACTGTCTTCCCTCCTACGTGAAGGTTGGCCCCTTTCGCCATCAGGTCCGAGCCTTTATTCCGAGGCCTATGCAGTGCTTCAACTGCCGGAAGATTGGTCATGTGAAAGGTGTTTGCAAAAATTTTGCGGTGTGCTCTCGATGCGCCGAGCCTCACTCTGAAGACAACCGAAGTGCAACTACGTCGAAGTGTCCAAAATGTCAAGATCACCGCGCCTCCTCCAAGAACTGCCCCCACATCAAGGAAGGTATCAGTTCTCAAACAAGTGGTTAGAGACAGCCCGAGGCACAGAGAGGCTGCTGAAAAAGTTCGGCGAAGACGTCGACGTCAAAGATAATCACGATGGAAATCATCTTTTCTAGAGAAGTGCACCAGTCAAACAGCACCGTCATCGGATGTTTCCAGCACACCAAACGCATTTCGGAGAGGGAAGGTCTGGCAAGCCTCTATTTACAACGGAATGGCCACCGCTGACTCCTGTACGACCTGCAGCAGAGCCACAGCAGAGGTCGCCCACAGTGCAGCTAGGTTTGGCATCTGAGGAGTCTTGAAATACAGATCAGCAAGTTATCGCTCTTCTAAGGCTCTTAATGCCATTCGCGTGTTGCTGAGCAACA
The DNA here is from genome assembly GCA_013339685.2 of Hyalomma asiaticum. NCBI lineage: Eukaryota > Metazoa > Arthropoda > Arachnida > Ixodida > Ixodidae > Hyalomma > Hyalomma asiaticum. The sequence continues at coordinate 217,099,351 of CM023481.1, forward strand.
TGAACGCACCGTGAGCCAGAAGTGTTTTTTAAGTACTGGACGCTCGGAGTCCGGTGCTAGCTGCCTTTGAATAGACCGATCACAGCCAATCAGCCACTGTTCTTCAGGAATGAGGTCCGAAATTCAGCAATTTTCAGTGGAATGCCTGCGGTCTGAGATCGCGCATTTCAGACTTCCGTCAATATGTGTGTGTCAATATGTTTCCCATTAGTCATTTACGAACCGAACTTACCGAACATAGTGTCTCTCTGGATAAGAATCATATTTTCTTCGTCGACTGTCGGCGAAAACAGCAACGCCTCTAACCGGAACGTCCTTTGTTTGTTTGTATGTGTGTGTGGAATTTTGTGCCCTCTCTCACTGTCATCTTTCTAACCACTCTTCTTCCCAGTGCAGGTTAGAAAACCGGAGGCTAATATGTGGTTCGCCACCCTGCCTTTCCTCTTCATCTCTTTCTCTTGCTAATGCCGCTATGGCAAGTAATATTTGTTCATCAGTCCTTAAACTCTGTATCTTGTAGACAGTGTTTGTGAGTAAAGGTACGGACGGCATCGAGATGAAAAATTAAACCGAATGAAGAGCTCTTTTGTATAGACTGGTTTATCGTGGGCGCCGCCATGTGGCCTAACGGGCGAAGCCATCTCCGATCTCGCAACCCGCCTGGCTTGCGCAAGCGCTCGCTTTTGCATGGTCGGTATGGGGGCGGATGCAGCTTTCGTCGTTTTTCAACACGAAAGTGTTTTATGCCGGGGTCCACCACGGCTCTGCTACGTCACTATACATCACTACCGTAACGGATATGATGTAATAAAATTTACATACATAGTGACGAAGAGAAAGCAACCAGAAAAATTTTCACTAACGCGGCTGGGACCGAACCCACGATTGCTCTAACCGCGACAAAAGGTGCCCGCCGCGCTGCCGACTAAGCTATCCCTGGCCATGTCAGGAGGAGCGCGAACGCGCCGCGTGCGTCTAAATGAAGGCTGTTGATCCGTGTCGTCACCAAGTCATGTGATCTAAAACCTAGGGACAGAATTTCCTAGGGATTTTTCACGCTTGCATGCGGGCGCCGCCTCGCCGGTACGACGAGTTAATCTTTGAGGTCGTCGTGGTTCGGATGGTGCCAGCCGCGTTGTTGGATGGCTCGACGGTATCCTTCGACGATCGACGGATCTCTTGCTGGTTGTGCCAGAGTGAATGGACGTTCATCGTATCGCTTCCATTAATTTCTGGTTCCTGCGCCCCGCTAAGTCATTCCAAGGACTCACCAAACCGCTCAACGGATCTAATACGATGTGACAAGAAACCATCTTTTGGATGTTTCAGATAATCTGCATTGGTAACTGGGCTAGTCGGCACGGGTTCATTATTGTGAAACGGCGCCACAAAAGTAAGACGAAACGCAGAAAGGCCAAACACCTGCGCCTAACTCTCAATTGAGAGTTGAGTTCGGCGCTTGTGTTTGTGTCTTTTCTTTCCGTGTTTCGTCTTAATTTCTTGGCGCTGTTTCACAATAATTAACCCGGTGATCTGTCAAGTGACCCCGCCTCTGGCGGCCACGACGCTGCGCCAAGCCTCACCTCTTCGCGGCGTGCTTTGCCGACTTGCTGCGCTCCCCACTCACCAGTAGAATTAGCCAGTGGACGAAGAGACCACTGACCAGCGGGACCATCATCCTTGTGAGTGGCAAACTGTGCTTCATCACTGCAGAAATCAAGCCCTCTCAGCGACCTCTGTTCCAGTGCATCCAAATGCTAGCAACGCCAGTACGTACGTCGATCGCCCGACGCTACTTCTGCGACCGTTCGAGACGCGTTCAAGGAGATGCAGCAAATGTGTGGTGCATCGTGCGTGCTGTTGTTCACTACATACACAAACGTACACAACTCGCAGCGCTGCCAGCAGGAGCGTCCCGCGTTGTGTTCCGCCCCTGAGGCGGGCTTGTCCCCGATAAGCACCCAGCCCCAAGTCTTCTACAACACTGCATGTCGCACCGGAGCTGCACAATACTGGCCGAACCGCACATCAGCAGCACCCTGTAGTTGCGTACATCTCGGCCCTACCAGCGGCGCAGTCAGGATTTCCAGGGCATTCTGGAATGAGGCGCCAGAGGAATTCATAAGCAACCTAAGGTGTTGCAACCCAGAAGCCAAAATCATAGCAGCCCAATCCATGGGGAAAGCAGCTTCTATCTTGATAACGTTCACCTCTGGTTCTATGCCTCCCAACTATAAAATACATGTCTGTGGTACAGTGATGCACCAAGTACAAGGGCAGCCGTTATGCCTGTACTAATTTCCAGAAACCAGCTCACAAGTGCGATGTGTGCCCTGTCCCAAAAACTGGACCGTCATGTAGCATGCAGTGAGCCCCTTCCATGCCAACGGGCACTCTTTGTCGTGAAGATCATCTTAAGAACTGGCACAGGTTCGTGCAAAACTAGGTCCCACCAGCCCCCATAACAGACATCGCTGAAACCAAGGCCAGCAGTCCCCACGGCCAAGGACTTTCCACCCCTAGTGTCCCATCAAGATCACCAGCGAGCCTGGACCAAAGCCACAAGTGAACCCCGAACGTCATTGAGCAAAGAAGAGGTAGTACCCTTGTGGGAAGGGGCAAGCTAACTAAAGGCAACCATCAACTCTGTCTCCCCCCCCCCCCCCCCCCCCCCCAGACTTCTGTTATTTCATTCCCTATATCACTCCCAACTTTCCAGAGCCTCTCACCAAAAGTAATGCCGGCTATTCAACACTCCCGACATGACATCAAAATGTAAATATTTTGCAGAATGGCTACTCAGACTCAAAAGCACATTGAAGCCCATTGCTAAGCTTGCAAAAATGACTATCAATCAAGTAACCACAGCTCTTATGCAAAAGCTTCCTCAAATAATTGCTAAAAAGTATTCACTTGCCACACTCGGCATTATCACAGCTACTCCCACCCTTCGCCCCCCTACCTTTCAGTGATGATGCATCTGTCATGCAGGTTCTAGTGGGGAGATTGCTTAGATAGAGACAGAACCTCAAGTCAGGAACAGCGAAGCCATTTTTTGTACACAACAAAAAAACAACAAAAACTATGGAGATTAAGATAAACGGAGAAAGGAGAAAATGAATAAGTAACCGAAACGGAGTTAATAATATGTTCACAATACTGCGAGCGGCGGCTGGCTAAACGGAGAAGGTTCAGCGGACCGTTCAAAAAGAAAGAAAAACACTTTCACCAGCTGTGGCGACGCTTAAGAAAAAGACGGCCATCACCACCCCATTTGGTCTGTTCGAATATGCAAGGATGCCTTTTGGACTGCGCAACGCAGCACAGACTTTTCAGCACACTATCAACGAGGTCACGCGTGGTCTTGATTTCGTATCTGCATACCTTGATGACCTCCTGGTCGCAAGCTCATCGGGCCCTGAGCATGAAGACCACCTGCGCACCCTGTTTCACCGTCTGGATGATTACGGCCTCGTCATTAATCCCAATAAGTGCGTTTCGGCGTCGCTACAGTCGAGTTCCTAGGCCACCTTGTCATTCCACAGGGTATCCAACCGCTCGCCAGCAAAGTGAAGGCTATCCAGGACTTTCTACCCCCGACATCAATGAAATGACTCCGCGAATTCCTGGGCCTACTAAACTTCCATCGCCGCTTGCTTCCTAAGTGTGCCACTTTCCTAAAGCCCTTGACCGACCTATTGGCTAAAAAAAAGACCCGGCTGCGCCACTGGAATGGACCGACGACGCCGCATCTGCCTTCGCCACTGCCAAAAAGGCTCTGGCAGACGCCACCATGCTCATATATCCCGTTCCTGATGCCCCAATTCGTCTCATCACCGATGCATCGAGTGTTGGCGCCGTTCTCGAGCAGCACGCATCAGGTTGGCAGCCCCTTGGTTCTTTCTCGCAAAAACTCAAACCACCGGAAGTAAAATACAGTACATTTGCCCGAGAACTCCTTGCGATGTACCTCGCCGTGAAACATTTCCGCCATTTTGGAGGGCCGGGACTTTTACGTTGTTACAGACCACAAGCCCCTGACGTTTGCCTTATATCGCAATCACGGCAGTTATACTGCAAGGGAGATCCGTCAACTATGCTTTATCTCCGAGTTCACCGTGGATCTCAGACACGTCCACGGGTCGGAAAATGCCGCCGCTGATGCTCTTTTACGCATCGATGCCTTGTCGACTCAGCCACCACTAGACATGGAAGCGCTAGCAGCTGCCCAGAGCAACGATCCTCAGCTGCATAGTCTTCGCTGTTCATCCACGTCTCTATCTTTCACGGAGTGCCCGCTTCCAACGTGCGAAACGTCTACTGGTGTTCCTCGGCCCTTCGTGTCTACAGCTTTTCGTCGTGCAATTTTTGATCATCTGCGCAACATGAGCCATCCGGGTATTCGTGCGACCCAGAAGCTAGTCACATCTCGCTTCCTTTGGCCAAGTATCAATGCTGACGTCCGACGCTGGGCGCGAACCTGTCTTCAGTGCCAGCGTGTTAAAATTCACCGTCACACGGTCACGGCACCGTCCCCCTTTCTCCCTCCCGGCGCAAGGTTTTCCCACGTCCATCTCGACATCATCGGGCCCTCTTCCACCATCACAAGGAGCCTGTTACCTACTGACATGAGTGGATCGCTTCACCAGATGGCCGAAAGTGTTTCCCATTTCCGACATTACAGCACCGACAGTGGCAGAGGCTTTAACAAACGGCTGGGTATCACGCTTTGGATGCCCTTCTGTTGTCACCACCAATCGCGGTCGTCAATTTCAATCGGCCCTTTTCGCCGCGCTTGCCAATATCTTGGGCATTAGACACATCCCCTACCATCCTTCCCCCAATGGCGTGGTCGAACGGCTTCATCGACAGCTGAAAGCTGCCCTCACTGCTCACCAGCCAAGAGAACATTGGCTTGACCACCTCCCCTTCGTACTTCTGGGCATCCGATCAGCATTGAAGGCGGATCTCGGCTGCTCATCAGCCGAACTAGTCTATGGCGTGTCCCTGTGTCTTCCAGGGAATTCTTTGAGGCGTCGTCGCCCCCTTCCACTCATGATGCCTCTACGTACATTCGAAAGCTGCGCAGCACGTTTCACGACCTTGCTCCTGTAATTCCTGCCGACCGACATCCCCAGTCTGTCTTCGTCAGCCAGGATCTGCATGACTGCAGTCACGTCTTCGTTCGGCGTGGCCAAAAACAGCCACCACTCACGCCGGCCTACGATGGCCCATTTCGCGTACTCCTTCGTACACCTAAGACGTTCACGCTGGACATCAACGGCCGTGAAGACGTCGTGGCTGCCGATCGACTAAAACCTGCATACATTGCCGCTTCCGTGTCCGCGGAACTTCCATCTCCGGTCTGGATGCTCACGTCCAAGCACGTTCACTGGACGACTCCTATGGCTCACGCTCTACGGGAGGGGGGGGGGAGCCCTGTACCGCCTCAGCATGCGGCTCCCGTCAAGGAAGAAGCTGGCATTCCACCGCGCGGCAGGTGCAGGGCGAAAATGAAAAAATCAGTTCGAAAACTCAACGCTGTCAGGGCTGGACCTTTCTCGTGTTAGCTCCGACAATTCCAATGCGCATTGAGGCATAGGGCAAAATATATGTAGTTTTTAACTGTAGTGTAGTAATTACGACATAAATGAAAGGAATTGCCTGAGGCGGACGAAAAAACATCATGCAGGGACCGAACCTGTGACCTGTACATAATGCATTTAGTGTTCTACCAAATGAGCTACAATGGCGGGCATTCCCTCATCCACTATACTGGGTGATTCTGTACATTTATTCCTGGGTGTGTAACCACTTGTAGCCATGGTGGCAAGTGTGGAACACCTTTTTGCCAGGAGGTATCATGTAGCACTTGACCTCAACATGGGTTGGCTGCTGATGAATTGCGTCCACTTTAATCCTTTACATTTATATCATAATTTCTACACTACAGGCAAAAACTACAAATTGTTTCCCCTATGGCTTCCTTGGCCTCACTGTCTGTTGGATTCATGAGAGAGAGAGAGAGAGATGATGGGCGGAAGGCAGGGAGGTTAACCGGAAGGAAGATATCCAGTTTGCTACCCTGCACTGGGGAAGGGGTGAAGGGAGACAGGAAAGGAATGGAAGAAAAGAAGAAAGCGAGAAAGAGAAAGGTCAACTCGCGCACACACACAAGCACGGCATGTGTCAGAGACGGTTCATGAGGCCCGTTGAGCACAAAAACTTGAGCACAGCCTTCGTGGCTTTCCGCTGCGAGACACTATCGTTCCGGCATTCCAATATGGTTTGCTCGGACAGCTGTTGACCATCAAGGCGTGATAAGTCTGCGGCGAGAGTCTGTCGCTGGGAGCAGTACCCAGGGCAATCGCAGAGGACGTGTGCAATCGTTTCCTCGCTGCCGCAGTGAACACAGGCAGCACTGTCTTCCAGTCCAATGCGATAGCCGAAACTTCTCGTGAATGACGTGCCTAGCCACAGTCGGCAAAGTACGGTCGTTTCACAGCGGGTAAGCCCGCGCGGAACTCGCAGTTGTAGTGATGGGTCGAGGCGGTGTAGACGGGTATGTAAAAGACCAGGAGTGTTCCACTGCGCTATAGTCATATCACGCGCAAGCGAGCGTAGTTTTCTTGCTGCATCCGTTCTTGACAGTGGGATGGCTTGCAGCACTCCAATTTCGTGGGTACGTTTCGCAGCATGATCTGCGTGCTCGTTCCCGATTATTCCAGAGTGGCCTGGTGGCCACTGAAACGTGATGTCATGGCCTTTGTCGGTTAATTGGTGATAGAGCTGTCGTGTTTGAAGCACTAATTGGTCTTGCGGCCCGCTACGTAAGACCGATAAAAGGCACTGCAGGGCCGACTTGGAATCTGTAAAGATGGCCCATTTCTGTGGTGGCTCCCCATCGATCACGCAAAGTGCGGTGCGTAGTGCCTCAAGCTCCACGGCAGTCGATGTTGTGCCATGAGACGTCTTGAACAGTACATCTACTGCTTTGGCAGGGAAGGTCACAGCTCCTGCAGATCTGCCTGCTGTTGTTGAGCCATCAGTGTAAACCTGAAGATGATTCCTGTAGTCCTTATGTACCATTAGCAAAGACAGCTGCTTTAAGGCCGGCGGTGAGAGTTCCGCTTTCGTCCGAATCCCTGGCACTGTCAGCCGGACCTTTGCACGGGCCAAACACCAAGGAGGCGTCGGAAGTCTCTCAGCAGGAGTATAATTTTTTGGGAGGCACTCGCGGTATGCCGATAGCCTCTTACAAAAAGAGGCACCGGGTCGGTCTTCTGGAAGCGAGGCGAGGTGGTGGGCAGGAGCACGAGCAAGGTGTCGAATGTGTGTCCGAAGCACCTCCAAAGGGATGTGAGTGGTGGCAGGAAGGTCTTTGGCAATCGCTATAGTTTCCGCTGTTGAGGTGCAGCGTGGCAATCCGAGGCAGATTTTGAGTGCCTGGCCCTGCGCGCTCTCGAGTGTGCGTAGGTTACTTTTACAGGTGTCAGTCAGCACCGGTAAGCTGTATCTCAAGTACCCGAGAAAGAGCGTCCGGTATAGGTGTAACATGGCGTTCACTGACGTACCCCACGTTTTCCCTCCGAGGAAGTGGAAAACTTGTGAGGTGGCCGTTAGGCGCTTCTTGAGACCGGCCACATGGGGACTCCAGCAGAGGTCCCGATCGATGGTTACTCCCAGGAACCTGTGCGTCCTAGCGTAACAAATATTTTGTCCCTTAATAGATATGGCATATGCTGTCATTGGCTTTCGCGTGAAAGCGACCAGCGCCGATTTTGCAGGCGAAATTTCAAGACCTTGTTCATTGAGGTATGTCGATATCGAAGTAGCGGCTTTTTGGAGCCTCGCACGTATCTGAGGACGTGTTACGCCTGACGTCCAAACACAGATGTCGTCAGCATAAATCGATATCTGTACACAACCTGGTATGCGTTCCACGAGACCAGTCATAACCAAATTGAATAATGTGGGACTCAAGACGCCCCCTTGAGGAACTCCACGGTGTGTGTAGTGCAGAGATGTCGGCCCATCGTCGGTTTGCACAAAGAAGGATCTCATCTGTAGGTAGGCACGAATCCAAAGGTACGCTCGGCCACCAAGACCAACGGACTCAATTAAGGGCGTCGAGTATGGCCTCGTGAGAAACGTTGTCGTAAGCTCCTTTTATGTCCAAAAATAGTGCCGCGGTTAATCGCCTGCTCAATTTCTGGTGCTGGACGTACGTTACGAGGTCAACAACGTTGTCGATAGAGCAACGAACGCGTCGAAAACCGGCCATGACACTTGGATAGACCTCGTAGCGCTCTAGGAACCACTCCAGTCTGGCGAGGATCATGTGCTCCATCAGCTTCCCTACACAGCTAGCTAGTGCTATTGGGAGGTATGACGAGAGCTCTAAAGGTGATTTTCCAGGTTTTAGGAGCGGAACCAATCGGCTCGTTTTCTATTCTTGGGGGACATGTCCGTCTCGCCATGAGTCGTTGAATGTTTTCAACAAGGCTTTCCGCGCCTGCTCACCCAGGTTGCATAAGATCCTGTAGGAGATGCCATCTGGGCCAGGTGATGACGAACGATTGCACAACACAAGGGCCGCATCCAGCTCCATGCAGGTCCATGCGTGAGTGCAGTGACTGTGGAGTGTTCTGTGTAGCAGGTACTCCTGTGCAAGCTGCATTGCCGACAATCTTCATACAAAAATCTTCGGCTACCTCGATATCCCGTCGACCTTGGTAAAGCGCTAAAGCTTTCAACGGAAACCGCTGCTCAGGAAGCGTACGCAGACCTCGCACTGTTCTCCATATTTGCGATAAAGGTTTCCGGGGGTCCAGAGACTCACAGAACCTTACCCACCGTTGAGACTCAAGTTTATCTATGCGACGCTGTATCTTCTTTTGTATGCGCCTTGCTGTCCTTAGATCGTGTACGGACTTTGTCCGTCTATATCTTCGCTCGGCACGTCGACGAATCGTACGTAGTCGTTCCAACTCTACGTCCGTTTCCGAGCGCTTCGGGGAGCATGTCAGTGTGCGCATCGCCGTCTGTACTGCTTCCTTTATAGCTTGCTCTAGACCTGACGGGAGGCCGCTGCTACAAGCGTCTTCGACGTTCGTCTTGAACGCAGTCCAATCAATTCTCCGGATTCTGTTAGATCGATGACATCCAGAGAGGCCTTTGATGTTGACGTAACTGGGGATATGATCACTCCCGTGGGTCTCGATGTCTAGAAACCAATTAACGCGTGAGGCGAAACGACGTGACACGAATGTCAAGTCTAAACAGCTGCTGTACGTTGCGCCTCGCAGAAACGTAGGGCTCCCATCGTTAAGCAAGCACAGGTCATGATCGGACACGAACGAAGCCAGCCGCCTTCCTGTCGCGTTAACTTTGGAGCTTCCCCAAATATATAGGGTGGTGGGCGTTGAAGTCACCTGTAATGATCCATGGACCAGGTGCCCCTGCCAGAATGTTGTCCAGTCTTTTTCTATCAAATCGGGCCGCGGGTGATAAGTACACGCACACTAAAGTAAACGTGAGGTTTTTCTTCGTTACGGTGATGCAAACATATTGGTTGTCATCGTGAGGTGGTACTGTCCGAATGACGTAGGTAAGCTCACGACTAATGTATACCAGGACCTTGCTGCTTTCGTTATGTGTTGAAGACATCGTTGATTCGTAACCGGATATCCTGAATGGACGTGATAGCTTTGGCTCGCAGATAACGATGATTGGAAAGCGGTTGGAGAAAACGTACTGACGGAAATCAGAGATTCGAGATTTAAGTCCTCTCGCGTTCCACTGGATTATAGACGCCTGTCTGACCTCTTCACGGAATGATTGGTGATTTGCGGCCATGGTTCTATCCGAGGGTTGCTAGGATTGGGCTTAGCGCGTCCAATACCTGCAGACCGCTTCGAGCGGTTGGGGTTCCCAGGCTTCTCAATAGCTCTGTTATGATAGCCACTAGGGATCGCAGCATCGGAACGATCTGGCGATCAACCCTCGGCGCATCATCAGCTGAAATAGGCTTAGATGTCGGTGCTGGGCGGGAAGGCTGGGCAGGTTCCTTCGCAGGCTGTATGCGCGGAAGCGCAGGCCAGACTTCCGCCTCATTAGATCCCCGTGTCACGTTTCTGTTCGTGCTTGCAGTTTTCGTCGTGCTCGACGGTGACGTGCTGTGCTCAGGTAACATGTGATTGGCACTCTGTCGAGATCGCTTTCGTCGACGGTTGCGCCGACGCCGTACCCTTTCAGCAGCTTCTTTGTGGGTTGAGCTGTCTCTCACCATTTGTTTTATAACAGCCATTTCCCTCTTGATTCGTGGACAGTCTTTGGAGGCTGCATCATGAGGGCCATCACAGTTGCCGCACTTGAGAGTTTCCGCACGGCAAGCATCGGCCGTGTGCGGCTCAGCGCATCGGGGGCACACTGTGCTGCTTGTGCAGACACCCTTCACATGGCCAAGCTTCATGCAGTTATGGCACTGAAGCGGTTTGGGCATGAAAGGACGAACAGGATGTCGGAAATGCCCAACTTTTACATGGGATGACAAAGAGTCCCCTTTGAAGACTAGCTTCACGCAGCGGGTGTTTCCTAGACGAAAAATACCAGTGATGACGACCCCGGCGTCCGCCGGTTTTATAAGGATTGGAAGGTCCGAGTTGACGATGGCCAAATCAATGTCGTAGATGACACCTGCCACACAGGCGCCATCCATTGGAATAATAGATCGGACTTTGATGCCGGCCAAATCCGATATTCGTCGAAGCTTGTCTAAGGCACTTGCATTCATCATGTCCACATTCTTGCGCGTGTTTAATCGGACATCCTTGATTTCGTTCGGCGCGATCCCCTCGAGAAATACCGAAAGGACTTGCCTGTTGACTGTTCGGAGGCTCATGGTAGGGTCATATGGCATGAATAAGATGGTGTGCGGCCATCGTTCTTCTTTAGGTTTCGAAACTATAGTGCTCGCTGGTGATGACGCCGCGACGATTCTTCGTTTTGCTTTCCTACTCCGCACCGTTTCGAAGCTATATCATCCGACGACTCGTCGCCCGAGATCGAGTACACCTCGGTTGTCACCCAACCCCGTGCTATGATGTACGGGGCGCGATCGCCGGAAATAATTCCAAGAACCAACGTCTTGGTTCCCCGAAAAAGATCCCACGAAAGCTTGGACAATAAGATTTACGGTCCCCTTTAGCACACTAGCAAAACGCCAGCAGTGGTTCAAAGACCGAGTCAGAGCCAAGGGTGGTCAAACAAAACAAATATATTTTCATCAAATAGGCAGTCACTCAAACGTACACAACACGGCTTTCACGAACTCAAAAACAGATGGGTCGCAAAGTTATACAAAGCCAACCAACATGAACAAGTTCATGCACTGCAACAATGAACAAAACACAAAGAGTCCTATTCACCAAGACACTCGGCGTCTTCTTGCAGGTGGCCTGTCAGCTGGCTCGGCGTCTGAGTCACGCACGACTTCTTGCAACTCTTCAACTCTCTCTTCGTCTCTTCTTCGCCCCTCCTTGCGCGGCCCGTGTCCGACCGCTTATATAGTCCTGGGAAAGGGTACTAGAAGGTTCCGTAGGGCCACGTGACCCAGAGCACACATACAATTGGGAACCTTCTCGCCCACTCTCGAACCTTCCCCGTTGGGGCGGCGCCTCTCTCTCTCTCACTGCGCGGGGAGCGTCGGTGTGTACTCTCCGCCTTCTCTCTCTCCTTACGTCTGCCCCGCGCGCGCGCTCGCCGCGATAAGAAAGCTTCTACAACATTCTGGCCTTTTGTAGGCGCGGCGTGACTTTTGAGTGCCTCTTCCGAGCGCCGCTTTTCTTGTTGTTGTTCGGCCTTTCGGCGCCGGGTTTTACTTCAAAATAGGCACTATTTTGTGACATCGGTGTCCTCGCTGCTGCTGGGGCTGGTGCTGCGTTTTCTTGATGAACTTGGCATAGTTGACCTTTGGACGGTCGGCGCAGCAGAAGGCTCCGCGTCCATATCCACTGCGTGGTGACTGGTGGATTCACCGGTACTGGACCAGGCGCGCTGATGTACAGCTACGCTCGTCATGGTAGACCTCTGGCTGAGCGGACCTCTGGCTGGGCGGACCTCTGGACGAGTCCGTGTCCGTAGCCACGAGGGAGGGGACAGGGTTCCCCGCAAAACAGATAAATATAACGAAAATGGAGGGAGCAGCAGTTGAAGCGTTCTACGAGAGAGGCACTTCGTCGTCGTTCCCGGATTCATGAGGTTATACATATATAGGTATGCTCTTTTGCAAGGCCAGAAAAATGAGTTACCAACTAGCTCCAGCTACAAGTTCATCTCATTTAGTTTCTAAAATTACCCTTTTGTGGCAGAGGGTATGAGACTGCCTACAAGATATGCAAGGATATTCCAATACTCATTTAAAATATAAAGGAGGAATAGTAAAGTGCTGAACTGCAGTATGCTTTGTCAAACCTGTAGGTGCAGCTTTCATGTAGGTGAGATGCCTGTAATCATTGTATATGGCAATGAAGTGCGACTGAGCTGCAAGTGCATCGCATGGTCTACCATAATTTCTGAAATTTACAAGTAATTGAAAAGAACAGACTCTTTTCCACACGTAAGCAACCTGTAAAGGTGTTTTCATAGCATCATAGGGTCACTACACCGTGAAACAGCCCTTACGTGGGAAATGCACACTGCCGTAAAGCTACACTCAGTGTTGAAGTATGCAAATTACCTGTACTCCACGTGAACATTCATAGAAGCTTACATTGCTACGCTGTGCTGTGAAACACCCCTTGCAAGGGATATGCACACTATTGTGAAGTCACACTTAATGGTGATGTATGTATAATACCTATACCCTGATTTAACAGATGTTTTTTTGGTTTCAAGGCAACTTATGTGAGCTTACACTGGCTAGGTAGGGTAAATGTGAAAACGTAGCATGCTTGATAACTTGCACTCACTACTACACACCATAATGGAATATACCCTGATTAACTTGGAACAAAAAAAATCCTGCAGATCCCACGCATTGTGGGAATCGGTGTTGTGCGAAGCACTGAGAGAGGAAATTGCCTATGACGAATCCTTTGGCATTCAGCCAAGTTTTACGAGTAGGATCAAGGTCTCCGTGCAAAGCGCATGGGTACCCACTCATGAGTAGGCTTAACATGGGTTAACCAGGAATGTCGAGAAGGCGACTCACGGTACGAAATAATATTGGCACTCATGTTAGTCCAAGGCACAGACGGATGTTTTATCGGAAAGAAGGAAATGCACTATATACGGTGTGTTGATGGGCTGTCATAAGCATCAATCGTTGAAGTATTCCTTAGCAGGGCTGCACAAAAGCATGCTGAATCATAGCACAACATATAGTATATTGCTGTGGATAGTGCTCATCACACATTAAAGAACTATTCATATTACACAAGCACCACCATTACGACTGTTGGTGCAATAGGTTTATTTACTCTATATGACGTGTGGGAGGAGCCACTGTAGCCTAATGATAGCTTGCTTGCTTGGAACCTTGAGGACATGTGTTCAATACCGCCCTTTAATACTTGGTAAGTTGCATGAGTGTCTGTGTGCTTTCTATGTCTGCATTTCAATTGCAACTGAGGAAAAGCAGTTCCTTTCTTGTAAGAGCAGAGCTCTCTAAGCCGCCCGGTTGGTGCCAACGGTGGACAGAAAAATGTGGGCTGATCCTAAGGCAGCACACCATGTGAGGTGCAGAACACTTCAGATGTTGCTTGAAGTAGCCCGTTCGATACCCACGGCCACAGTGTTTCATATGTAAATTCACTTGGTCCTTGATTGAGATGGGCTCTATAAGAAATTCAAACACTTCTGGTGCATATTCGCACACCGCGGGCCGAGGGCTACCGCTATGAGCTATGTGTGATTGCAGTATCGTTAATCGTGACATACATGATGACTATATCATGTTAATGATGTAAAGGTAAGTCATTCACGTTCGGTCATACATTTATACCCCACCTTCAAAAAATTGGGGTACACGAGGCGAACGGGACGGTCAGGAGAGCACTGAGACTTAGGTGACTAGATAGACAGATACGGTCAAAGGGACTTAAGTTCACCGAGAAATGCTTTGTACTCAAAAGTGATGCTTGAAAAAACCTAATCTCACGTTCCTAGTTTTGTGTGTTACTATGCTAGCTCTTAAAAGCAGCACATTTTACTGGGTGTAGAGCAGCTAGTGTGTATTGCTGCTTGTCACCTGTGTAGAATAAAGCACTTTTCGTTACTGCACACAAAGCTGCTAGTCAACGTACAAAGGATTATTAATAAATAAGAACCCAAGATGTGTTATCATTCCCTAGGATTACTTTTAATGTTTGGTGTACTTAACACCAATAAACAGTTCTTTTCGACACATTTAAACTATTAAGTAGGGGTGTGCGAATATTCTCTGTAAAACTTCTCGGCTATTATCTCATCCCTATTCGTGATCACATTGCCTTGCCTGTCTCGTAATGCATACGTCTGATTTCTACCTATGCCTAGACGTCTCTTCGCCGCTCTCAGGCTCCTTCCGTTCTTTAGAGCATGATCAATCCGCTCCATATTATACTTTCGTATGTCGGCTGTCTTACGCTTATTTCGAAAGCTCCGCTAATTCTATTCTGTCAATTGCATTTGATGCTGTCATGCCTTGCCGCTTTCTAATCAAGTCTTTCGTGTCCTGGGAAAGTTTGCTAATAATCTCTCTACCGATCTTACCTCCTACTTCCATTGCACATTCCGTGACAATCCGCGTGAGATTATCGCTGACTTCCTGAATGCAATAGCCGAGGAGTTTTACAGAGATCTCTACAGTAGTCGTGATAACCAGAATACTCAACGGTACTGACAGAATAGTACTGCCAGAATATTGAACCAGTACTGACAGAGCAAGTAATGAAAGCTTTGAAAGAGATTCAAGCGGGAAAGGCACCCACTGAGGATCAGATAACAGCAGAACTGCTTAAGGACGGTGGGTAGATTATACTGGAAAAACTGGCAAGCCTGTATACGCAATGCCTAATGACTGCGATCATTCCGGAATCTTGGAAGAATTCTAACATCATCCTAATCCATAAGAAAGGCGACACAAAGGACTTGAAAAATTACAGGCCGATTAGCTTACTGTCAGTCGTTTACAAGGCATTTACCAAGGTAATCACTAACAGAATTTGTGCCACCTTAGATTTCAGTCAACCTAAGGAACAAGCAGGGTTTCGTAAAGGCTGCTCAACAGTAGACCATATTCACACTATCAATCAGGTGATAGAAAAATGCGCGGAGTATAATCAACCCCTATATATAGCCTTCGTAGATTACCAGAAGGCATTTGACTCGGTCGATACCTCAGCAGTCATGCAGGCATTGCGGAATCAGGGCGTACACGAGCACTACGCAAGACTACTGGAAGACATCTACAACGGCTCCACAGCCACCATAGTCCTCCATAAGGAGAGCAGCAAGATACCTATAAGGAAGGGCGTAAGACAAAGTGACACAATCTCTCCAATGTTATTCACAGCATGTTTACAAGAAGTATTTAGAACGCTAGATTGGGAAGAGGTGGGTGTAAGGGTTAATGGGGAATACCTCAGTAACCTCCGATTTGCTGATGACATTGCCTTGCTAAGTAACTCGGGAGATGAATTACAAAGCATGATTACTGACCTTAACAGGCAAAGTATAACAGTGGGCCTGAAAATTAATCTGCAGAAAACTAAAGTAATGTTCAATAGCCTTGGGCGAGTACAGTGATTTGAGATAGCTGGCGAGGCACTGGAAGTAGTAAGTGAATATGTCTACTTAGGCCAGGTAGTGACCCCTGATCCGAATCATGAGGCTGAGGTGATTAGGAGGATAAGAATGGGGTGGAGTGCATTCGGCAAGCATTCTCAGATAATGAATGGTAGCTTAACATTGTCTCTGAAGAGGAAAGTGTATAACAGCTGCATCTTACCGGTACTCACCTACGAGGCAGAAACTTGGAGGCTAAGAGAGTTCAGCTTAAATTGAGGACGACGCAGCGAGCTATGGAACGGAAAATGGTATGTGTAACCTTAAGGGACAAGAAGAGAGCGGTGTGGGTTAGGGAACAAACGCGTGTTAGGGACATACTAATAGAAATTAAGAAGAAGAAATGGGCCTGGGCGGGCCATGTAATGCGAAGACAAGACAACCGTTGGTCATTACGGGTAACAGAGTGGTTTCCTAGAGAAGGCAAGCGTAGCAGGGGGCGGCAGAAAGTTAGGTGGGCGGATGAGATCAGGAAGTTTGCGGGGATAAATTGGGCCCAGTTAGCACAGGACAGGGATAATTGGAAATCCATGGGAGAGGCCTTTGCCCTGCAGTAGGCGTAGGCAGGCTGATGATGATGATGATGATGATGATGATGATGATGATGATGATGTGCGAATATTCAGAATCTTTTAATAGCGTTTGCTATTCGATTTGCACTTAGCTTTTACTATTCTACTTAACTTAACTTTACTAATAGTTCGGATAGTGAGTTGGCAAAGAAGTTGGTAATTAATCTTGTGACAAGTGGCCCATTCCCGCATGTAGTGTGCTTCGCTGCATAGCATTTGTGTGCTGCGGTGAAACTAACACTCGTGTACAGGCGGCGAAGCTAAGACCCGTGTGATGCGGTGGAGCTAACACTCACGTACTGCGGCGAAGCTAACATTCGCATATTGCACCGAAGCTGACACCTCTGTGCTTCGGCGAAGTTACCTCAGCTTTCTGGCTGTTACACACTTCACTGTTCGACTGTTCTTCAGGAATTTGGAATGAAACTTGTAGGAATATAGCTAGTCATGCAATAATTTTTTGCCCATGTTTAACAGCACATTTCTCCATAATTAGATGCAGTATTATTCAAAAATGATAAAAAATTATTCGATTCGCACTTGAACATAAATATTAGAATTCGCTAGGCACTCAAAATTTTGCTATTCGTACTGCTCTACTATTATGCTTCATTCTACAGACAGCTGATAACTATTTGAATTATTTACATAAAAATTATTGAACCCCAATGATTATTTGTTTTAAATCCTGGATAATACATGCCCATTTTAAGTCCACAACAGTTACAATGTAATTACCAGGAGATATATGTGCTGTTAGATGGACCCGTCCTAAGCTTGCCGGTTTCTGCTTACCGCAATAACATATTGTGGTACGCAGCATTCTCATAGCAGTCAACTGTGCTCCTCATAGTCTTACCTAAACAACATTAACAGCAGAGCTCTTTAGGGACTTGCCATGTCCATGCCTTGCCTCTGTTGTCACACACGCCGGGAAAAGCCGACCCATTCTTACCCTCGACCCGTGCTTCCTAGGCTCAGCTGGGTCAGGCTAATGCTACATTACTGTGATTATGTGAAAGACAATACAGAAACAAATAAAAGCCCATTGCTTGCATGATAGTGATGATTCAAAGGGCAACACAGAGAGAATGAAAGTAAGGAAGAAAGAACCAAAGAAAGAAAGAGCCTCCGTCTGTCTCTTGTCTCAAGATACAGAGAAAAGAAAAGCAGACACGCTCTTGCCCTTGGCCCACTGCCACGTGTAAGTGACAGTGAGAGTGAGCTTGGTACCATTAACAGTTCTGTCATGATCAACAACAGCAGCACAGCTTCGCTGTTGCCACACTTTTCACAACGTGTCTATGTGAAAGCATTAAACTGCATCCTACCACCCCAACTATTAGCGAAGAAGAGGATCTTGGTGATGCTATCAAGCAATCTGATCTGGAGCAATTTTCAGAGCAGCAGAAATTTCCTTTAGGAGCACTTTGGAGCAGGTTATTTGGCATTTAGAAGCACCTTGTAGCAGCTAAA
This sequence comes from Hyalomma asiaticum, assembly GCA_013339685.2. NCBI lineage: Eukaryota > Metazoa > Arthropoda > Arachnida > Ixodida > Ixodidae > Hyalomma > Hyalomma asiaticum. The sequence goes on from CM023481.1 coordinate 217,117,227, forward strand.
TTGACATTCTGCAGTGTTTTGTAGAAGAAAAATGCATTTTGCATTCCAACACTTGTATTTATTTTTTTTATTTATACATACTACAGGCCATATTCGGGCCCAAGCAGAAGTGGTGACGAAGAAAAAAGTTCATATACAAGAGTGGCATAAAAGGACCGGTGGTCTATCGAAAAAGAAAATAAGTAAAAAAATACAAAAAAATGTTAATCACACAACATTGCTTTCCGCACACATAAGTTCGTAAAGGATACAAATAAAATCTTGCAACATTGGATTGCGAACACGTTACACACCAAAGTTGATATTTGCAATAATGTTAACAAATGAGTCTGCAGAAGCAGCGGTTTCAGGCAATTTATTCGAACAGTCGATGGCGGCTAGAAATAACGAGTACTTGTGTGAGTTTATCATTAGTACGGAGCTCTTATGAAGAGCTAGCTGAGCATTTACAGCCATTGCTTATCTTGTGGAGAAGAAAGCTCTAAGGAGGACTCAACAGCATTTCGCTGTTGGTGGAAGGTTGTCATATGGTGGAAGGTTGTAGAGAAACCTCCTCAGCCTGTTCTTTAACACAACCAAACATAGAATACTGGATCAAGAAGCTTGCATATTTAATGGAAAGCACTATTATATAAATAATTTTCTTTTCGTGCAGAAGGGGGCGGTGTCAACGTCTCGTAGGTCAAAGGAACACGGGAGACCTGAGCAATTTGCAAAGCCATCTCACCAGCTGTGTCCTTGAAAGTGATGGACGGGCTCTCCCATTCGCTCATTCGTCTGGATTTCAGCTTCAGTTTGCACTTTAGTTAGGCCATTATTTCCCTGCCTTAAAGCAGTGCAGTCCTCCCTTGTCCCCTAGACCTGAGCAGTCAAATTTTGCAGTTATGCTAGAGCATTTTTAAAATCAGTAATGTTACAGGAGTATGCTCTGGTGCACTGTCTGTATTAAGGTGTGTGTTTTGCATGTAGAATCCTCAATGGCCTGTAAAATGTTGGTAGAATCAAGCATGGGGTAAGAAAATTCTAAGACATGCAAACACCCAATCGGCGGTGGCAAATAACACACATAGAGGTAAACACCAAGACACGGATACTTCCACCTGTGAAGCACAAATCAACAGCATGGGGAACGGTTAGCTGCTTGTACAGTGTGACACTTCCAATTGGATGACAGGTCGGCTGAGATGATCCTTCCGTAGCCTGGGCAGCAGGTGATGTAACCACAGAACTTGTGGCGAGCTGCTCTTGTAGGTGCAGATGGCGCAATGCGTTTGCGCACACGTCTTTGGCAGTAGCTTCCTGTTGTAGTATCAGTAGCCCTATGAAGTACAAATCGATATCACAAGAAAAAGTTAGTTGATACCCTAACTCTCTCATTAATTACGCTTGTTTAGTAACAGTTCTCAAAGATTATTAGTTGTAAACAACAAATTATTCTTGAAGTTTGGTCAACAGTCATGCTTGTAACAGATATTTTAGCTCTAAATGCGGTTGTTTTGGCTGCTACCTGCATTTAATTTGTCGCGGAAACAAGTGAACGTGACACATGTATATATTCATGATTTACACTAACTTCCACAAATGCAGAGTGAAAATAACATATACACAATAAAAATGGAAGTGGTATGTTATAGTCATTGGCCATCCAAATCAAAATAACTGTTGTCACAATCTTATGCTTAGAGATTGCATCTGACAAGCAGCAATTACAATCGACGAATCGCTATCACATGCGTATGTTTTATTTATCGCGTATGCGTCGAGTAACTCACATTTACTCCATCCTTACGTGGTTTTTTCCATAAGTGGAAGGCATGCCTTCCTTATCTGCTTTTCAATTTCTCTGCACTACCTTGCTATGCGGTAGTTATCAACTGAGATTCCGGCAAGTAGGAGTTCGTGTAGAGCGACTGTTGCCGCTAGTTCACGATCAGAATCCATCTTTGTAGTAAAACGGCAGCATGGATATGCACACGCCATCCGATATGCGTGGAAGCCTGGCGTCTCTGACTGTTACATGCGACATAAGTTGCACAGGTCAAAGCTAAAAGTAACAAAGATCATCCTTGCATCTTGTGGAAGGTGGCACACCTGCAAGAACTTCACTCGAAGCCTGAAAAGTCACTACGGGTGACAGATTCACGTACTACGTGGCCGAACGTCGCGCGACTGGAATCGCCGTAATGACGCCGACAGACATGCGCCGGCGACTCACCGCGTTCAACATCACCCGCTAAAACGCTGATCACACCGGTGGGCGTGCGAACGATGCCCATCGGTGCCGGCGACGATCGACAGCGGAGAACCCGAGAGACGCAGATGCACGGAACACTTACAGAAGAGTTCCCGTGGATCTCGTCGTGAAAAATACCTATGCGACCCTATCCCTAGGTTTTGGGTCACGTGACCTGGTGACGTCACGGATCAGCGGAATCCATTTAGACGCTTCGGAACGCGCCTTATAACCCTTCATTTAAACTTTCTCCATCTATCTCCTTCTCGTTGTGTGCTCCGTTGGCTGGGCCGAGCCGCCACCTCGAATCGGTACAGCGAAGTATCGTCATAGCACCAAAGAACACCTGCAGTTCGGCCTGGGTAGGGTAGTGTCAGCTCTCTCGCTGAGGCTATACCGTACCTCGAAGGCGCAGGTCGGCGCAGTTCGGTCGGCGTAGTTTGGTGCTTCCAGTGACTGTATTCAATAACGACGCTGCTATACTCTGTTTCACTAGTTCCCTGCAGCGTAGCCAAGGCTACGATGCCATCGAACGCAGAATTCTTCCCAAGCTAGACAAAATGCCATTGTGCGAACCATTGGTTCGGCTGCTGCTGCCACTGTAGCGCCGCCATTTGCAGATCACAAGCTGCGGAAGGACGCATCTAACATGTGTTCACCCTCCAGATTAGCCGAAGAAGCCTTTAGCCTCCACAGCGCTGCACGGAACTTCTGAAACATACTATACGCACTTTGTCTTTCGCGTCAGTATTAGCGTGTGCCGCCTCACTGACAGCGTATTGCAGTTACGACAAACATGAAGTGTTTCGCTGCCGTCTACTGCTTGAAGTTCGATGGCACCGATTAGGAAAACTGCTGCAATAAGCGGCGCAGAAAGACAACGACGTCGACGGGCCATAGCCGGCGGAAGGGGCGCAACGAGAGACACGCCAGCATGGAAGCGGAACGCCTTGGCGCGTTGACGGCTCAAGTTACGAACTCTGCCTCTCGCGTTTCAGAACCTGAGTGCGTTGCAACGCAGCTGGCCAATGTGCGAGTTCATCTCCATATACAATAAACAATGCACTGTTTCTCTGCAAACGCATTCCACTCTTCCCATAACAGGGGAATCAGCCACATTTCTTTTTTAGTTCTGGCGCGCTCAATTTCGCCTAAATTGGGGCTATACATACAGGAAATGAGTCTGTGCAACGTCCTAACATATTCTGAGCCTGTGAAAGTCATTTATTTTAAATGAGGATGCCGCGAAAATACCGTGGTGCCGTATCTTTACGGCGAGCTCTTTCTGTTTGCAAAGCGCACGCAAATTTTCACACTGCTTGGCCGAGCAGGAGCCGCCTTTAGGGATACAATGAACTGTTTTTTTCCTTAGGTGTTTTTTTTTATCGAAGGGGGCGGGGGTGAATGCCGTCGTGCGTAGGCGCGCGGTGGCTGGTTTCGGTTACATTCATCGGGCGGTTTCTGCTTTCTTTGCTTCTTTGTCCATTTTTTTTACCTTTCACTCATTAACACGATTGCCAGGCGCGGACTAGTGTTTTTGTCACGAGAAACGAATTGGAGAGGCGGGAACGAGAGTGATAAGTCGTCGGCTATGGCGAAGGCTAGGCGAAGGCTAGGCGAAGGCTAGGCGAAGTCCGCAGGAGAGACATTGCACCATTGCACCCCCCCCCCCCCTTTCTTTTTTTATCATACCTAACAGTGAAGATAGCTCGAGTTTCTGCCTCCTGGGATGCTAATCGCGGCACCCGATATCAAGCATTGCGCGCCCGTGCTCAAACCCATGATCAGCCTCGAAAGTGAGCTGTTTTTTTTTTTGTTCTCTTCTACTCAGTGTACTGTTGTTGCAAATTTCACCCTGTTGTTTTTGTGGGGTTTAACGTCACAAAACCAGCTCTGATTATGAGAGATGCCATAGTGGAGGTCTCCGAAAATTTAGACCACCTGGGGTTTTTTAACGTGCACTGACACGCACAGCACACAGGCCTCAACATTTCGCCTCCATTGAAATGCAGCCGCTGCGGCCGGGATTCGGTCCCGCGACCTTCGGATCAGCAGCCGAGCGCCATAACCACTAGACCACCGTGGCGGGGTGCTAATTTCACCCTGTAATGGGCAAAAATAAGTCGAACTTGTTGAAGATACACCATTCGATCATTAAAAAAGTACATATTTGCTGTTTTTCTTACTTCGCCGAGCTGATCGATCGTTGCGGGACTCGTCGGGCGGGCTTCTTGCGGTCATAGCCGAGGTTGAGCATCGGTGAGCTCGCCAGAAATTATGAGGCTCCGATATTCCCGAGAACTTCTCAGTGTACAGAGCTTTTCTCGTTCAAGCATGTAACCCGTGAATGCTGATGCTCTGTGTCAAGGCGAAAGCGATACAACTTGAAGTACCCAGCCACGAACTCTCCGCGTCTGGTCATGCACGACGCATAATTCCTTCGATAAGAGTTTCCTTTTCCATGAAAACTGCACAATGGCTTTCTGTCGACCTGCTATGTTGTCTGGCATCACGATAAAAGAAAAAAAAAACGCTAGGCTAGCCCACAACACGCACAAATTGTTCGACAGCTCCACACTTCCAAGCATGAGCGCGCGCTCTCCGAACCACCTGGCACACACTGTTACGACCGGGCTTTCTACCAGGAACGGTGCACGTGGCTGTATGCCTGCATTGCAGTGTCCCCTCCGGAGGGTGACTAATTCGGTCACCCACCAGGCCATCTCTGTTGGGGCTGGACACTGCAGGTGCCCGTAAGCACAGTGTCCCGGGAAACATATGCCCGACTCGCTTGCACCAGATGCGTCCGCGACAAGGTGGCGCCGCCAAATGTCGCTGCTCACCCGCGGTGTTTGTGCGCGTGTGTGCGTGTGGGTGCGTGTGCGAGCGCTGCAACTTTCCCTGCAGAAGGCAGTGCTCTTGCCCCTTTCCTACTCGAGGCCAACATGGAGAGGGAGTGTGGAGGCGGTCACTGTGGGCGTCGGAGGGACGACCCCTTCTAACGGACCCTCATGCCATGATTGGACACCTATGCAAGATGTTCCCGAACAATGGACTCTTGAGATGTATAAGACGAGCCGCCGAGCTCACTCGGGGTGCTTTTTGGAAGCGCTTTTTGGGAATCGATTTTTTGGAATCGCTTTTTGCATCGCTTTTTGCATTATCTTTTCCTTGGACCATCTTACTGTAAATATGTGAATTAAACGTCCTTGAAGTTCACTCTGCCCCGGCTCTCGTCGTCCTGAGACCCGGCACCTGCGGGTCGTTTTCACTGCTCACCACCACGCTACCCGCTGGCCGGCTCTTGTAGCAGGCCAGTCGTAACAAACTGGTTGGCAGCGATGGTATTCGACACCCGGAGGTCCCAACATCGACATGACAGCGCCTCGTGGTCCTGCTGACAACTGCTTGGCATCGAAGTGGTCCTGAACTCGTGGGCATGTTCGGGATCGGCTGATCATGGTCGTGGCCTCAACACCGGAAAGAGCGTGCCTGGCTTCATGACTGCATATGGTGAGTGCATGGCTTCTCTTCATTGAGATATCACCTGGCTTTGTGTAGATATGAGAGGTACAGAGCAGTGATTTGGTGCAACTGTTGACGGAAGTTGAGTACGTCGAGGTCGATAAGGGTGACGGAAATTGGAGTACGTCAAGGTCGACTAGGTTGACGGAAGTTGAGTACGTTGAAGTTGTAATAGGTTGACGGAAGCTAGAGTACGTCAATACCAAAGTAAAGTGAAGAGGTAGCAGCACTAAGGGCGGCCATGAATTTAAAAGCACTAAAGAAGCCGGAGTTGTTAAAATTGGCCAGAGAGTTGGGCATCGAAATTGATAAGACAAAAAGAAAGCCGGTAATCATTGAGGCGATCGAGGCGATCGGGGCAGACGACGAGGAACTTGAGAAATGCCTGGAGGGCATTGCAGAGAAAGAGGAGCAGCGCAAACGCTAAGTGGAACAGGAACAGCGCAGACGTATAGAGGAAGCAGAAGAACGGAGGCGTAAAGAGGATGAAGAGCAAGCAGATAGAAGGGAAAAACATAGGGTTGAAATGGAAAATCTGGAAAGAAAAATTCAATCACTAAAAGAGGACCGAGTGAGAACACTGATGCACAAATTTAGAGACGGCGAGAATATAGAAAGTTTTCTTACAACTTACGAGCAGGTTTGTGCAGAAGTTGAGCTCAATCGTGAGCATTGGTCGTATCCCCTGCTCTTTCTAATTCCTTGTAAAGTCTCAGAGGTGTTACATCGGCTTCCTAAAGAGCAGTTTGAAGATTATGAGAGCGCGAAGAGGGCCTTGTTCAAGCGTTGCGGTGTTACGGTTGGTCACAGAGAAAGGAGTGAAGCTCCAGTGGAAAAGAGGAGACCGGAAAAGCCGGAAGTGTCTTGCAAAGTAGAATGCGAGAAAAATGTAGAAGACGAAAGCCCAGCCGCTGTGATAGTGGGTCATGGCACTCTTCCGACGCATCGAAAGCACGGCAGCATTGTTGGGAAAAGCCTGGCAGGGACAGTTGCGACTGTTAGCGCAGGGAAGGCCCAACAAGAGCTTGAGCACGTGAAAGGCGATGTCGTCGGGGGTGCTGTTGATCACGGCGCTGTTGCGACGCATCGAAGGCACGGCAGCTTTGTTGGGAAAGGCCTGGCAGGGACAGTTGCGACTGTTAGCGCAGGGAAGGCCCAACAACAGCCTCAGCACGTGAAAAGCGATGTCGTCGGAGGGCTTAAGTCGGAGGCCATTCCGCAAGGCGTTCCGTGGGAGGGCGAGGTTGGTTCCAGCAGCCCTGATGGGGTCGATGAGGAGCTGGAGACCGTCCTCGTGCCTCAGCACTCGAACGGCCTTCCGGAATCGCAGAATGCTGTGAACGAACAAAGCGCACATTCGTTGCTAAGTGAAGTCGGGAAAGGCCTGGCTAGAAAGCTCTTGAGAAGTAGCGCAGGAGAGGCCCGGCAGCGCGAGCGCGCAGAGAGCAACGTGGGGACAGGCCAAATGAGTAGTGAGGCAGCTTGCAAAGCTGCGAATGATTTGGCATGCCTGTCACATGAATGTGTCGCGGATCCCAGCACGGCTGCATGCGAGGAGAGCAGCGTTTTGGAGAAAGCGCTAGCTTTCATTAAAGATGCCATAATGGCAGTAGAAACGGCTGAAGGCCAGAGAGAGTGCGATACATCGCTGTGCAAAACGACTACCAAAGAGGTACATGAGCAAGCTGCGAACTCTTTTGCACAAGTATCGTTTGACAATGTCGCGACGGTGGTTCTTGCACACGATGTCCAAGGGCATTTCGACAAGTGTGGCAAGAACACCGGAGTAAGATCGGAGAAGTGCACTGAAGCACAAGGAAGGGCAGATGAGCAAGTCGGGGACAACTCCCAGGAATTTGAGCTGCATTGTGTGGATGCAGGCTGCGTTTCTCTTAAGCCCATTGTGTTGGCTGCCCGTCTACGGAATGAAGAGGCACGTGGTCTCAAAGTAGATCATGTAGACAGCCCAGGCAGGGGTAGCTCTTGTGACATGCTCGTCATGGAGAATGAGGCCCCAGCATGTTGCTCGAAAAGGAGCACAAAGTGGCGTGCCAAAAAGAAAAAGCGCCACAGAAAGAAAGCAAACCTCCCCACATGCTCCAAGGCGAGCTTGTGGAGAGGCCACAGACAGTGGAATGGGGGGATCAGACTAGCCAGCCTAGCTAGACGTGCAGGTTCGTCCCGCGTCAGTAACTGTCACCCCAGACGTCATGCTCCTAGAAGAAAAGGAAGCAGGAAAGTGGGTTTTCATGGAACACCGTTCGCGAGAGGGCCACCATTAACTTTCCGCAGTTCCTTTCACTGTGCCACAGCCGCGTCGCGGGAATGCGTGTTCGTTGACCTTCGCGAAGTCGCTGCGCGGGGTGACAAAAGGGAGGCGCCTGCAAGGAAATCGGTTCGGTCGCGCGGAATAGCGGGCAGGTATTTGGCGTTTGGTGCTTCTCGCTCAGCTAGAAGGGCTTTCCGCGTGCGTCCACTACGTGTTCGGCTGAAAAGTATGAACCAGCCCCAGCCCTTTTCCAAAGAATACGGTTAGCAACTAATGGGTAAGGCCATTGATGGATAAGACCATTAGGTTCTTTCGTTGGTTATTTTTTGCTTAGGACAGGTTTTTTTTTTCGTGTGTGTTTGTGTGTAAGAGTGTTTCTGCACCGCGAAATTTGTTTTAGAAAAATGTTTCGTGGTTTTCTTTGCTAGCTTAAGGATAGCTGCGTGATTTAATTCTCACGTAAATGTTGGATTTTGAGCGTCGCGAAATATGTTTTCTTTTAAACGCTGTTCCTAAGTAGTGTAACCATTACCGTAGGGAAAGGTTTACGGGATCCGCTAATTGTATATATTGAAATGACAGTCAGGAAACGGTGAAAAGATTAGATGAAGGAGTAGGAGTAAGTTGAATACCACTCGCCGCGTTGTAGTCGCCTAGACGACGCAGTGGCGCGCAAGAAAAGTGCGACCGTTATATTTTGAAATGATGGTATGAGTTGCGTTTGTGTGTTGTGTGAGAACACAATTCGATGTTTGTGCACAAACGACGTAATAACAGCCGTCTTTCGCGGTTTAACTTGGCTCTTCATCAAATACGTGTTTGAGGTTCGCTAAAGGAGACTGAAGTTGTTGCCCTGACAGTAGCGAGAGCCTCAGAATGGTTTTCCGATTTCCATTTGTCAGTTTTCATTTATACATCTCATATGTAGATTTGTTTCTTTAGCCACGTGTTGAATCAAGTTATGATCAACTTGGCGGCTGACTTTAGGCTTTTGAAGTGGCCGCTCTTTAGTGTTGTGTGGGGCCAAACGAAAGAGGGTAGATTTAGTGGGCCAAAATTGCCCAATTTTCGGGCAAGCAAGCCAGGTGTGTCTTGCAGAAGAGTCGCTGTGTGCTGGCTGCGTGTGGTTGTGGGTGCAGTGCAGGTTCGTCGGGACTTCCAGCTGATGAGGAGTGATGAACGTGGCGGACTGCTACCATTCTGGACGTGATCCACAGGAGGGTCACTCGGAACAAGACCACCCGTGGTTTCGAGACGGACGGCCCATGAAACAAGCCACCATAAAGCGACTTGGCCCGGGCGGGCTGCCATAACGATCCCTCTGCACAGTGGCTGCTGGCCACTGCTCGTCGGGATCTTCTGCGCCGCCGGAGAAGCTGTTACGACCGGGCTTTCTACCAGGAACGGTGCACGTGGCTGTATGCCTGCATTGCAGTGTCCCCTCCGGAGGGTGACTAATTCGGTCACCCACCAGGCCATCTCTGTTGGGGCTGGACACTGCAGGTGCCCGTAAGCACAGTGTCCCGGGAAACATATGCCCGACTCGCTTGCACCAGATGCATCCGCGACAAGGTGGCGCCGCCAAATGTCGCTGCTCACCCGCGGTGTTTGTGCGCGTGTGTGCGTGTGGGTGCGTGTGCGAGCGCTGCAACTTTCCCTGCAGAAGGCAGTGCTCTTGCCCCTTTCCTACTCGAGGCCAACATGGAGAGGGAGTGTGGAGGCGGTCACTGTGGGCGTCGGAGGGACGACCCCTTCTAACGGACCCTCATGCCATGATTGGACACCTATGCAAGATGTTCCCGAACAATGGACTCTTGAGATGTATAAGACGAGCCGCCGAGCTCACTCGGGGTGCTTTTTGGAAGCGCTTTTTGGGAATCGCTTTTTGCATTATTTTTTCCTTGGACCATCTTATTGTAAATATGTGAATTAAACGTCCTTGAAGTTCACTCTGCCCCGGCTCTCGTCGTCCTGAGACCCGGCACCTGCGGGTCGTTTTCACCGCTCACCACCACGCTACCCGCTGGCCGGCTCTTGTAGCAGGCCAGTCGTAACAACACCAGGAGAGGAGGAAGGCGCGGGCGCACGGGTTGCCAAAGCGCTCCTCCTCGTCCCGTGAAAACGGTCTATATGCATCGTATGGTACACGAGCTATTCGTCGAATGGCTTTTTTTTTTAAGTGTGTGCAGGTGATTTAAATTAGACGATGTGGTTGTGGCCCAGGCTAGACAGGAGTAGTTCAATTTCGACATAAAGAAAGCGTTACAAATTTTAATTTTTAACATTTGACAGTAGTTCATGCCATGACACCAATGCATCTCGAAAGTTGCTTGGTTACGTGATTGACATGTGTGTCCAAAGCATATGCTTACGAAAGTATGCGCCCAATGCTGTTATGCAGTCTTCAAACAATAGCTGACTAAGAATGATATGTATTATTTCGCGTGGAGATTGCTTTCGTGAAAAAAGCACTGCTTTTGTTTTGGTGTCATTAATTTGTAAAGAATTAAGCTCGCTCCATGTGCTTAAACTTTTGAGGCAGTTATTTACATCTGACTGGAGAGATCGGAGCTCTGCGTTAGTAAACAAAAGAGTCACGTCATCTGCATATATGACGTAATTTTCTTTGGTGCGAACTTTAACAATGTCATCCACGTATAAATTAAACAGGAGTGGCCCAAGAATACTCGTAGGTTTTAAAGATGATATGCTATCACCTATGCGCACTCACTGTCTTCGGTTCTCCAGAAAGGAAATCAATAGTGAAACTGCATGGTATACCTCTGATTCCATAACGGTCAAGTTTCTATGGTAGTGTAGCATAATTTAACCGATCGAACGCTTTCGAACAATCTATGTATACACCAATGACTAGCTGTATCTTATCACACGAATGCAGAGTGACTTCTTCCGGGGTTAAAAGAGCAAGTTCAGTGAACCCTCCTTTGCGGAATCCATATTGCCATTTATTCATTAGATCAAACTCACAAACTTTGAAATGCTAGCATGCATTAACGTATCGAGTCGTTTTGAAAACACTGGTTATATCGAAATGGGATGATAATTGCTGAGATTGTTTTTGTCCTCAACTTTGAAAGTGAAGTTGACTTTTGAAAATTGCATTTCTCGTGGAAATTTGCCTGCCGAAATAGCTTAGCTATAAGTATGAGCAAGAAGCTGTGCAGTTCATTCTGCCGTGGTGTACTTTACCGGTCTTATTTAAAGGTTGTCAGTATCCTGAGCTGAACTATATTAAACGAGGCGAAGAAAGTTTGAGCGTTATTTGACATTATTGGCATTAGTTGGCATTATTAACATTTCTGCTAACGGCATTCGCAGCGTCTGAGTGATAAGAGCTGGTGTTTATATTGATGAGGAAGTCATTAAACGCTTCAGCCAAGTAATCAACCTGCAAAGGCCGATTATTTAATGTTAACATGACGACATCATCAGCAGTAGAACGATTTAAGAGCTTTTTTTTTTCTTCCATACAGTATCCTTCTTAGAATTAGTCGTTACTCAAAATTATGAAAACACATTTTCTTAGCATTACGAAGAAACGCGGTAGTTTGATTTCCGTGTTGCTTGAACGTTTCCAAATCTCCTCAGTTTCGTGTAGTTAATAACTTATATAACCTGTTATCCTTCTTAATTAGAGGCAATGGCTCGTGCCCCAAGGTTACAAGATCGTTTGGACTTTTTTTTATTTCGATGACGGGAAAAAGACTCATAATATATTTTCAATAACAAAGCAGTTAATGAATCGTATGCATCGTCAGACGTGGCAGTGCTATACAATTGATTCCATTTAACATTTTCTTTTTAATTTAGCGCGAAAAAGTTTGTGTAGTAGGTGCGATTTTTTGTATTTTCCGATTACGAGGTGTGGCTCTGTTGACTTTATTTGTAACCAAACTTACAAAGTCAAAAAATAGACAGATAGTCGCTGACATGTGATGCAACAACTCCGATTACAGTGTCATTATGAGCGAGGTTAGTTATAAAGAGGTCTGTTACGGTGCTTGTGTGCAGGATGATTCATGTTGCCGTATTAATGATGTCAATGAAACATTATGAGAGAAATACAGTATGAAATTTATGCGACACTAATGGATTTGACATATCACTGTAGCAGTCACCCGTCTAGAATAAGTGCCAGATTATTTTTATTCACATAGTCAAGCAACGCTTTAAAATATTCAATGGAACAGAGTATATTTCCATGCGGCGGGCGATACACTATACAGGAAACGCATTCTTTCTAGCCTTGACAGCAAGACTTTCAACATGAGACGAAGCAAGAGAAAATTGGTTAGTAATATCACCCTGAATACTTTTTTTTCACACGCGTTAATAACCCACCACCTGGTCGGCTATTTCGATTTATAAGAAATGTTGAATAAATTGTGTCTCGGACGACGTCACTTTGAGACGTGAACCATGTCTCCGTTAGCATCATTATATCGCAACTGAATTTAAAGCCTTCCAAGAGAACATGCACCTGCTCTTATTTCTTTCACGCAGACTGCATATTTAGATGACAACATTTCAATCCTTTTATATTCTCAGAAGCATATATGCAATTCACATCGTCAAAGCTTAACGCCATTTTAGAACTGGTGTTCTTCAAGTATGTGCAAACCACATTTTATTGGATCTTTTCTAGGTCGTTAGAGGTGCGCACATGTATGACAGGCGACTGCTCATCTTTCCGCGCGAGTAATTTTCCCACCTTTAGACCATAAAAATTTCCATCCTGAAGAAAGTTTCTTTTTATTTGTCATGCCCAGAAAACGCTTCAATGCTGGTAATAGGTGCTCGTTCACAAACACGTGTGTGTGTTAGATGCGCTGCCCAAACCGGATTGTGAAAGACGAGTCTTCTTGACTTTAAGCAGAAACAAGTCACGTTTCCCTCAGTTCCTAAACTGAACTACAATGTTAGGGAAGGCCTGATCGTTTCGTGCCCTTACTCTGCAGAGTTTCAAGGTCATCTGTTGTGAAAAGCTCGTTCACACGTGCTTCTATTTGGCGTACAATTTCTTTAAGATTTTAAGATAGCATACACGTTCGTTAACAGGCACGAAGCCTTCCCGCTTATATTCGCACTGTCCGTAGACTGTCACGCCGCACCGCGGCGCACAACAGAAATGCCACGAGGAGGATAGGCAGACGACGCGCTGTACTGTCCGTCGCCGCCGCACCTTTGTGTACGTATTTGCGCGTGATGCCCAAGAAGCGCAACAGTCACCGCATGTGCTGCATGCCCCGATGCACAAATCGATCTGTTCAAAGCGAAATAATCCGGCATTCCTTTCTGCAAGATCCGCCACGAAAGAAGGGATGGGTAGTGAGGCTTCGCAGCGGAAAGCGACGCCGCCGATGAGAACGCGCAGCGCACATTTCAATATGGGTAGGCGGAAATGGCTTTCGCTTTTTGGCTAAAACGCACAGTGGTCAGGCTGTGTGTATAGTGGGAAGGTCGTTTCTGTAGATGCGTGCACCTGCTAGCGTGGTAACGCGGCAGTTAAATGTAAGTCTGCGAATCACTGCAAGCCGCAAAGTTGCTTGTTTGCGTGGTATTCGCATTTTTTTTTCACATATTACACACATTAGCACACATCAACGAGTGTTTATATTTAAATCAGTGCTGACATCGATTCCCATCGGTGCCAAACGGGCATTATTTATCGCGATCTGGGCCGATCCTGTTTAGCCTCTATCTGGAACAGGTACTGGTACGCGATCAATGTTGATCGTGATCAAGCATGATGCACTGATCTCAAGACGATCGCCATCTGCACATCGCGATTCGGCTCTGAGCTCCCGATTTGGCCGAAGCCAGCGCTAAACTCTATCACGATTAGGTTGGACCATGTAGCTGCGACCACCGTTGATTGCGATTAAGAAATATAACCCTGATCGATCCCAGTCGCTATCAGATGTGCCCGTGTGACGCCGATATTTACTCACTTCGGTAGCTGCACTGCGCAGACAATACGGCTTAAAAAAATATCACCCAGTTGGTTGCGATCTACAGTGACTGCGTCCGTGTGACACCAAGCATTTTGTGAGCATTGTCAACGGATCCTGAGAGTGTCTTCGAGATACACGCGAAGGGGGGCACAGCACCCCTCTGGATCCGCAAGTGACTTTTAGTTTTTGGTCACAAATTCCTGCCATTTCACTGAGACGTCTTCGTGCAGTGCAGACTCTGACTTGTGGATACCACGTAAAAAGAGGCTGCTGTCAACTGTCGTAGCTCCTTTTCACTAATGCGAAGGTGATTTCCAGGCATAGGTATCAACTCGCTCGTGAAATAATTGAAGTGTTTCACACCAGACGGAACCACGATAACTGTATTAGCCATCGATGCGGCTTTGAAAAAAAAACCGCATCGATGAATACCTTGTGAGCACGCGCAATAATCCGATACAAAAGCCTCGATGAGAATATCTTGTGAAGAGGCATGAGCTTTTTGTGATTTTTTTTTAGTTTGTGTCACGTGGCCTGTCGACCTTTTTTTTTTCTGAATAAGAATTTGTTGCGAGTCAGCGCATGCCCTGTTCATTGTTTTGCTGTGAGCTCTGCACAGCCTACGTCATGAGCAAGAAAAAAATAAGCCGGTGCGGCAAGAGCATCAACGAGGAGAAATGCGGCGGCATAAAGGTCAGAGGCAAGAGACATCACGCAGTGACGGCGAAAGAGGACATCACGCACCGTGACTTTTGCGGTCAGCAGAACTCTGCATGAGGCTGTTACATGACTCATAATTGTGAAGATTGTGCAGCTTCCTGCACGGCGCCTCACTATAACAGCACAGCAACGCTACTACAACTCTTAGCACGGTAACCTTTAGTTTATTTTATAGGTACACAAAAATGTGAAAATGGGCTCCTTTACTAAAGGTTAAAACACGGTAACCTTAGTTTATTTTATAGATACACAAAAATGTGAAAATAGGCTCCTTTACTAAATGTTAAAGTGCTTTAACCTTTAGTAAAGGAGCATACTTTCACATTTTTTTGTACCTATAAAATAAACTAAAGGTTACTGTGCTAAGAGTGTACACGTGTTCCGTTTTGATTCCGCGCGTTCCAAGGTTTTGTGTTTTGTGTATATAGCACATTTTCAAAATGACTTAGTCTTTGTATAACGCGCACGTGTAGGATTTTGTGCTCTTTGACGCCTCGTATTGTGCAACATTCTATACAATGATATGCAAGAAGATTTACACAGAAATTATGCGAAACCAACAATGTATAAAGACGTGTTCTTTCACAGTACTACTACTACAATATCAGATCCGAGTAGCATTACGATACATGAGTATCGCGATGCCCCGTAGCGACACTCTTGGGTATATTTATTTCTGTATCAAGATACATTTGAAAAATGCATTTGTACCTCTGTAAGACACATTTATGATGTAAAGATTGTATGACGATACTGTGCCATACATGGGTACCCCGTTACTTTTACAAAAAAAAAAAAAAGGCGGAGGGAGGGTGTTGACGTGTCAGTTGAACGAACGCACTTTTTTGTTGTTGTTAAGTCATGCAAAGACGGGCCTCCGATCTTCGCGGGTTATTGACTTTGCGTTTGCGTGTTATTGAAGGTGGAGGTGCTTCGGCTTCTGGGCAGATTCGACGAAGTTTTCTGGAACCAGAACAACTTTTCTGCTAATGAAGTGGTTTCTATTGCGCATTAACACCCCGATGACGCTGCCGGTTAGTGCCTCAAACCTATTCTTTTCTGCAGAACTTTGCGATCCTCGACATTGTGTGTGCGGTGGAACGCCACCCGGCTAGCCCTAGCGCCACGCACTCCGCGGCGCAGGGCTCGCGCACGACCTAGCGGCTACGAAATGGAATATCAGGTGAGCGGCGTGGATCTGCCTGCTGCAGAATTTAATCCGGAGGAGTGGAGTGAAATTCCCAATGCCCGAAAAACCTCGCAGGAAAGCGAAGGAACGCAGTCAAGCAACGCAGTGTCAGCTGACGAAACGCAAGTAAGAAAACCGGTGACGGCTCCGGGCGTTCCCTCACAGCTCGATGATACAACTGCGGCGCTTCTTCGCATGCGAACAGTACCACGGTTGCCACTGGATGACTTCAAGATAGTCTTTCGACCAACTGCGGGAGTCAATTTGGCCAAATTCAACGATGGCGAACCTGCGGGCGGCCGTTGTCGCCAACAGCGGGCTGCAGCCTTCGGTTGCCGCGGAGGACATCATGTGCACGAACCTACCCAAGAATATCTTCACGATGTCTACTTCATGCGCTGAACGAGTTTCCAACCACGCCAAAATCGCGCGTTTGTCACCGCATAACTAACGTTATGCGGCGACAAACGCGCGTTTCATGCTTACATAGCTCCGCCCGACAGGGCGCGACCAGGAATCATCTACCGGGCCTGGAGCGGGGGGTCTCCGCAGGACTTGCTCCGAGAGTTACGTCGGGCCAACCCCCACCTCCCTATTGCCCAGGCGAGGGACATGGGGCACACATCGCGCTCAGTTCTCATCCACTTTATGGCCGAAGAGCTCTCGCCTTCAGTGAAAATGTTTGGCGTCCTTTATGCCGTCTTCAAGTTCCGCCCGAAAGTGGAGGCCTGTCTAAATTGCAGACAAGTCGGCCACAGACGAGATGTATGTCCACTGCCGAATCGCCTCACTTGCCCAGGCTGTGGTCAAAAACGGCCGGCAGACCACCCCTGCACTCCGCAATGTGTCATCTGTGGGGACGCTCAAGCGCCACGGGCGACAGATCGTGCAAGAAACGCTTCAAGCGTGGCGACAGTCGTTCGTCTCGTCCACGACAGGGGCTGCAGCAGAACCAGTAGCAGCATCAGGAGTTCCAGTTCCAGGAGGAGTCCTTCCCCTCAATCGAAGACGGAAACCGTGCCAGCCGCGGAGCAAAAGTCCTGGACGAAGTGACTCTCGAAGCCGGGACCCCGGGACCAAACATGGAAGGGTGAGCTGGGGAGAGTTAGCCTCCCGCTCCAGTGGTGTGTGCTCTGAATCGAGTGAAAATTCTAAAGCTCGGGCGATGATAGAACGACTAACTAGAGAGAACCAAGAGTTAAAGCAACAGTCGGCTCAGGTGCTAGAACGTTTAAACGCGCTCACAGCTTCACCCGCTTCAACCTCTCAGTCCCAACCTATTTCTCCCTCCAGCACGCAGTCTACTTCATCCTCTCAGTTCCAATATACTTCCCCCTTCAGCGCGCAGTCTTATATGGAAACCGAATCAAGGGCTGATCCCACACATTCATCCCCCCAACCTGCAAAAAGAAAAGAACGCAACAGCCCGATTCATGCGACGAGGACCCCACATGCACGAACAAAGAAATCCGGAGAGACCATAGGGAACTTAAAGGGACCCTGAAACGGTTTTTACGGTTTTGTGCAAACATGGTGATCCGGTAGAGCGGGTCACTAGGACCATTACAGGACAGATTTTAGCGCTGTGCGTAAAGTGTGTAATTTACAATAAGGTTTTGAACACGCGTATCGCAAAAGGTCGCAGCGGCTCGCCAAAAAGCGTTTTCAAACGCCCCCGTCATCGAGCGATCGAATGAGAGGTCGCTGATTGGCCCCGACCCAAGTGACGTGCACGTAATTTTCAAAACCTAGCTGCGAACAACGTGCTTCTGCAACGTACTCCTTCGTTTCAGCCAACGGTATCATCGCGGCATCTGGCGGCGTCACACGAGTCGCCGGCGCTCTATTACAGAGGCTAGCACTGCCGAGGCGGGCGACCTCAGTGAGCATATCGGGGCGCTATGTCACTACGGGAGGCTCGGCAGAGCGGCTGACGCGGGAGGCGCTGTCGTCGCTAGCGCGCACTCCGCAGAGAGAGAGATTCTTTATTTGAAAAGAAGAGAAAAGCACAGGATAGTAACTGTCTCTCGTTGAGGAGGACACCTCAACCGTCCTGTGCGGGGGATGGGGGAGGGGAACTAAAAAAGAGAAGGAAAGATAAAGTAGAACTTAGAAGAGGGAGACACGGGCGTAGGCACCACACTGTACACAGGTAAACATCAAGCTCGAACTTAAAAACTTAAAAGACACTTAAACACTTAGCACATCGAGTTGAGGAGGAACAGCAGTGGTAAGGAGGAAGGCGACAGAAATAAGCCCATAGCTGCCTTAGCGCATTGTGCTTCGCTTTATTTATGGTGTGAATGATTTCGCAATTGTGTTGCCTAATCAGTGACGCAATGTCAAAAAAACGTTTCAGGGACCCTTTAAGCAAAAAGTTGACCTAGGTTTCAGCCAAACTGCCGAACGCTTCACTAGGGTTGAGAATATACTTGACACGCTAGTCGCTCGGCTCCCATCCTTAGAACCTGTGCCACAGTCCCACCCTACCCAGGCGCCTTCGCAACCATAACCCCTCCCCGCATCCTTCCCTCATCATCCCCTTCGCTCTGCATATGGCAATGGAACTGCCGCGGATTAACAAAAAAGAAAGACAACCTCTCGCTTTACATAAAGCAGTCCTCAGTCACCTCTGATGTCATCTGTGTACAGGAGTCTCTCCATGCAAACTTCTCGGCTATCAAGCTGTGTACTCCCATCCTAGTTCCCCGTGGGCCACCACTTATATCCAAGGAAATATCTCATTTATATTTCACGATCTCTCCGACCTATACTCAGATTGCATTCTTCTTGAGCTTCTTCCACGTCGAACAGGGCAAGCCGCATACTGTGTGTTGAATATCTACTCTCATCCTAGCGATGGCCTCCGTTCGGTATTCGACGCTATTGATAGGGCCATGCTATTAACAAGTTCCGAGCCTATAGTGATAACGGGTGATTTCTATGCACCGCATGTAGACTGGAATATGCGAAAAACACTCGCAAGGGCACCTGCCTCTCTCGCTACGTTCAGCAAAATGGATGCACCCTAGTGAATGACTGCACCCTAGCCATACGCATTGGCAACAGTGTGAGTAGGAATATCACCCCAGATCTTACTTTCACTAGAAATGTCCGACAAGCTAACTGGATGCACACGGGGGTTAACCTCGGCAGCGATCATTACATCCTAACAATTACGTTCCCTTGTGCCAGTTTACGGCCACAGTTCCACCTCAAGGCTATTGTTGACTGGGACAAATTCCGCAAAATTCGAGACCAAAATACGGCAACGGAAATTCGGGACTACAAAGAATGGGCTTCTAAGCTCCAACGGGACATAGCTCTTTGTGAAAAAATGGCCCCTGCTGAACACATACGCGATCCAGTAGATAGCAGGCTATTGTACCTGTGGGAAGCCTATCAGAGTTTGGAAAAAAAATCACAGCATATCCACGGGGTGAATGATGATGAGTGGGCGAAGCTCCGGAGGGAATCATCGGTATACCGTGAATCTTCCGTGTAATTCGCCCAGTCGATCATCATGTAAAGACGTGAGAAACACTGTATTCGAACGCTGGGATCTCGCGTTTAAGGGGACGCTAGTACAAACGCGTTAGAAACGTGGAGTACACTCTAGTAAGGGGGAGAGGCCACAGCGTCTTACGCAGCCGCTTACACAGGCCGGAACGCGCACCGCGTTTGCCGACGCCATCACATGACTGCTGAAAGAGTATAAGGCGGAGAGGCCACAGCGTCTTACACCAGCTTCTTACACGCGCCATAACGCGCTAGCACAAAGGCATCATCATCATCATCATCATCATCATCGTTAGGAACGGGCAGTCTTTCGTTAATGTTGGGTATTTAGTGTCATCGTGGTGCATGTTTCCATGTGCGCTTCGTGGCGTAGTGCATGGCTTCAGGAAAGAGGTAGCTGATGATGATGATGATGCGTTTGTCCAGGTAGCAGCCTGGACACACATACCCGCTTTCTGTGCCGCATACCTGCCTTTATGCAGTAGTGGGCTGAGGGCAAGCGGTGGTTACTACATACATACATACAGGTGACGAACGACCCACGCCTTAAGGAGCTTCGCCCCTAAAACGATGGCTCAGTCAAAAGCATAATCGCAAATTAAAACGTAAAATCGCGCAAACGCTCCAGCTCATCACCGAACACGCAATTGAGCTCTCGTCGCAGCAATGGGATCAGTTATGCAACCGACTTGACGGTTCTCTACATGTAAAGAACACGTGGTCCATCCATCGCCATATGTTAGACCCGAGCTCCTCCCGTACGGAAAATAATAAGCGAGTCACAGAACTCCTCTTCGAGGCAGAGAGACAGGGACAAGATATTGAAACTGTTCTTAAAGCAACATACTTCCCCGACCTCAAGGAGCAACCCTTGCCGACATATAATGGAGTGTCTAATTCAGACCTAGACGCTCCGATCACAGAGGCCGACGTATATGGGCCGCCCTAAGGAAACTTCGCACTACATCCGCCCCAGGCTTAGGTGGTGTTGCTACAAAGCACTCCGAAATTTACACACCAAATCACTGGCCGCTCTTACTAGTTACATGAATGAATATTGGGAGCAGGGCACGCTGCCACAGGAATGGAAGTCAGCTAGGGTTACTTTCATCCCCAAAAGTAATGAGCCTTTAGATCTTAAGAATATGCGGCCTATATCTTTAACCTCATGTACCGGGAAATTCATGGAGCATGCGATCCTTAGTCGCCTTAACTGCTACATGGATAAAAAGTGCCTTTTCCCTCTCACCATGCTTGGCTTCCGTTCTGGACTCTCAACTCAAGATGTAATGTTACAGCTGAAAGAGGATGTGCCCAATCCCGCTTTCCCACACATAACCAGAGCCATCCTCGCATTATACCTCACCAAGGCTTTTGAAAAT
Source organism: Hyalomma asiaticum (assembly GCA_013339685.2). NCBI lineage: Eukaryota > Metazoa > Arthropoda > Arachnida > Ixodida > Ixodidae > Hyalomma > Hyalomma asiaticum. Next base: position 217,138,039 of record CM023481.1, read on the forward strand.
GTGAATCACTCCTCCATTTTACAATGTCTGAGCGATCTAAACGTAGGCTCCCGCCCGCATAGGTATGTCGCTGCCTTTTTGAGTAAAAGGTCTGTCTGCCTGCAGCTGGGCACTTTCAAAACTAATCTTTTCACTCTGAGGAGCAGGGGAACGCCGCAAGGAGCAGTTTTGTCTCCGTTTCTCTTCAACATAACTCTTATACCGTTAGCGCGGGAACTTGAAAGAATTCCTTCCGTGATCCACTCTCTGTATGCCGATGACACCACTATCTGGGTCAATGCTTGCAATTATGGCGAAATCGAATCAAAACTGCAGGTGGCCGCGGACGCTGCTGTTACCCAGCCAATGGCATTGGTCTCACATGCTCGGCGGCTAAATCGGAATTCCTTGTCATTGGCCGAACGAGACGGGATAGCTCTGGCATTAAAATCACATTAGATGACATTCCCGTCCGCGTGGTGAATAAAATCAAAATTTTATCTTAATATTTCTAACGATGGCTCCAACGATGAGACGATAAAATTAATCCGCCCTACGATTCACAATACAACCTCACTGATTCGGCGCATCTCCAATCGTCATCGCGGTATGAGGGAAGCCGATACTCGTCGTCTCATTCAGGCCTTTTGCTTATGTCGAATCACCTACTCCATCCCTTACCTCTACCTCACACCCACGGAGACCGATCAGCTTAACGGAATCATCCGCACTGCCTTGCCTAACTCAACACCCACGGAGAAACAGCTTCAACTAGGGGTGCACAACACCCTGGGAGAACTCGTAGAAGCGCACCTCTTAAGTCAATACCAAAGGCTATCGCGCACAGGAACTGGTCAAACACTCCTGCGTCGACTTGGAATAAACCTACTTGGCTGTATACCACGGCTACATTCTCTCCCCCCCACTGCTGTTAGCAATAACCTCTTTATCCCGCCTCTTCCTAAAAACACCCACCCGGAGCATAATCAGGGAAGACGGGAAGCTAGAGCTAAGGCTCTCCACAAACGTTACTCTCCCCACACTCCGGCAGTTTATGTAGACGCAGCCGGATATTCAGACAGACCAGCTTTCGCATTGACCGTTGTAGACGGATTCCAAAACCCGATTGTAAGCGCGTCGATACCAAATTTTACAGAATCCCTGGAAGCGGAAAAGGCTGCAATTGCATTAGCAATTGCAGGCTCCTCTGCTCTGCAAAGCACATTTTTTCGGATTCTAAAACCGCAATTAGTAATTATGCGAATCGTAGAATTCACTCTCCGGCTGCAAAAATCCTCGCTTCTTTTCCCCCACCTAATTGCCTAATAACCCTCATTTGGGTTCCTGCACACAGCGGACACCCAGGCAACACGGCTGCTCCCACCCAGGCCCGAGCACTCGTCAACCGGGCTTAGAGCGACCTGCCTTCTTACCGCAGTGCAAGGGATCGACTCCACGGCTACCACGATCTCACCATGTTTTACAGAAACTCTCGCCTAATGTACCCCCCACCGCATAAATCTCTTTCCAGGAGTGACCAGATTCTGTGGCGCAAACTTCAAACTGCCACAGTCACAACCCCTTTCCTCCTCTCCATTATCACGCATGGTGAAACCTCTCCGCACTGCAACTTGTGTCCTAGCACCTGAGCCGACTTCACTCACATTTTTCTAAATTGCCCTAACAAGCCCAAGCCCCCGTGGCAAGGGTCACAACATCAGGAAGGATGGGAGGCTGCTCTGCGCAGCTCGCAACCTGATCTACAGCTTCGGGCAGGGGGCTGGGCCAGAAGGGTCGCCGAAGCACAAAAGTGCCCGGCCATCTAGAGTGGCCAGAGGGCTCATCGCCGTCCTGCTCCCCTTCTCCCCCTCGCATGGTTCTCTCGGGAATCAATAAAGTTGGTTACCTACCTACCACGTGAGAGTAAGTACTTCGGAACCCATATGACCCTAGAAGAGGTGCCGTACGTTCTTTCCGTCAAGGCGGTATCAAGGTTCCGTCAAGGCGACACGAAGTTGCGTTCACATGCGGCGATGAGACGCCTTTCTTGTTCGCGAGTCTTGTGTTGAGGCTAAACCGACGCTGTCTATACTATTTCAGGAACTGCTTTTGCTTAGGGGGAATTAACGCCGCAATATTCTCAGCAAAACGGATGTCGTGTGCAAAGTAAATTTGTACTTTTTTTTATTCACTGGTGTTCGCTAGTGGTTCCAGCGATATGCTTGACTTGGGAGCCTCATGGCGCTGCCACATTATTCAGACTATTATGCTGCGCAGTAATAAGTGTCCTTGCGAACCATAAGCACCCCCTGAATAAAATTAAGCGTCTTTCTGTGTGCGTGCATTTGTACCCTGCATCTGTGTTCGGGGTTATTTCTTTCGTGTTTTTCCAAAAGTATCTCCGAAATATCCCGTACGCCAAAGACGGGTGTATCTCAGTGTCTGTATTTTGGGCTTCCAGCACATGTGTTTCGATATCTGCGTTCCGGAATACTTTTCTGAGTATCTCTGAGTATCTCTGCCGAGCCCTGTATAGTATCGCACCCACACCACGACCTCAATCACTTCTCTATGAGTATCGAGGCTACTCTCGTGTCAAACAAGCCAAATGAGGCATTGTTAGAGAGGGATCAATTTTTTTATTGCAGATGAAACATGACGGGATGAATTGTTAAACGTACTTTGATTAGGAGGCTTGTTTTAAGGCTTCAAAAGAATTTTAAATCCTAAAGAGGTGTTATGTTGCCGCTCATAAGGCGATCGTACAGAAGGGACGGCGTAGCACCGTACGCTATACAAAGCTTCTTTCTCGGCTCTCTCTCTGCATGGTCTTTGACAGCAATTATGAATGGAAAGCAAACGGCTCCCATTGAGCGGCTGGTCTCCCACGCTGGTCCCCAGGGGTTCCTGGTACGAGACCCTTCCCTTTCGCTGAACCCGGCTGGAGGAAGATCGGCCAACGCGGAGGAAGATGAGGCGGGCAAACATGTCATGCTCCCAGCGGTCGCTCCGGGGGGGTCGCGGCTGCGCGACCGTACTTGTCTTCTCAGTGGCCGTTTCGGGGAAGGGCAGCTCGGACGCGTAGGAGGATAATGCATGAGAAGTGCGCCGTCGCTCGAAGCGACAATGCGCTTGGCCCAACCAATTCTTTAACGACCGGCATGCGCTTTCGGCGCGCCGACTGGAACGAAGGGTTGAGTCGCAGCAATGCACGGTCCGAGCTGCGGGAAAGGCGAAGACACGCAGTGTTCCCCGGAACCCACTTTACGACAGGGTTCGACTGGATGAGCCTGGGAGATGGCGCGAATGCTGCAGGGCTGCTACGATACCGATATTTCGACTGTGAGAATATCTGAGAGCGTGGGATAAGGAGAGGGAGAGCCATGATGGGAAAGAATGCCAAAATGCCTGTTTAAACTGCAAAGACGCTGCTGTCAAGATTAGGGACAGCCCACTAGGGAGTGGCTTAATCTGAGGATAAACAGATTGGATGACAGAAGGTTGAGGCGGACCAGCAGTGGCCACCTCCCCTTTTTCTTTGTTACCGCAAGGTACTAAAGACTGGACGGGATTCGTTTCCCTTCAGTCTAGGCTGTAATCACTTAACTGATCGATCAGTAAGACTCCGTACGATGCAACTTCTGTCTGGGCCGTAACCACTCGGTGGTCGAACAGTGAGACTAGGTTCGTTGTATGTAGTAACAGTGTTCTAGGCTCTAACTTAAGAAAAGTTAAGTAGAAGAGTAAGACGCTGTTGAGGTCTATGTTATCATCAGTGTGCTTCGGCAAGATGTACATATGACTGTAAATATTTTGCTGCAATATACCTTCAAGTTCATTACCTCCAACCTGCCTCCTGCTTCATCGACGTCGATCATCTCCTTGACGGGACTTCAATCCACATCAAGGAGAAAACGAACAAGAAAAACATAACTGGCGCAGTCGGACAGGGATCGGCAAGCTCTACAGCACCATACACTGGACCAGTGCCGAGGAGACCGAGGGGCAAGGCATCCGTCAGCCACCAGCGGCAACGTAGAGACGATCCCACAGCAGCCAACTCCGGCACCGTGGAAGAGATCCAGGAACGACAGTGCATACAGGAAGGGGTGAGCAGGATTTCTTGCGTTTTTCTCTAGTTGGCATGGCAGTTTATGTGTAGAGCACATGGTGAGAACACGCGGGGGTGCTGAAACAATGGAGTCTAATGGAGATGAAGGTGCGAGTGCGGTAGCAATGGATCGGAGTCGAGAGCCATCAAATCATGGTATTCTAAATTCTGATCAGTCAAATGAGGCGAGAGTGCCTACTCAGAGGCAAGAATCGATGCAGCAGGCATCTCAGATTTTGCCGAATTCAAGTGAAACGAGAACGCTCGAACTTGAAATTCAAAGGCTCAATCTCCAGATTGAGTACGAAAAGCTATTGCAAGATAGAATGAACGCGGAACGTCTCAATGGCACGTTGTCCAACTCTGGGTCGGAGACGGGCGATCGGGGGCGACGGTGTTTCGATTCTGTCCAGCAATGTGCAAAAGTGCTGAAAGGGTTCCGCCTGCCGAGTGACGCGGATGTGCCATTATGGTTTGAGGAAGTAGAAAAACTATTTGCTACTTACCAAGTACCGTATGAGAGTCGCGTGCATTTGGTTATACCAGCACTAACTGAACGAGTTCGTTACCTACTGCGTAACCTCAACTCTGAAAAGAGTGCAGATTACGAGGCAGTTAAAGCAGCAGTACTGACAGAACTGAAGCTTTCTCCGGCAGAGTATCTGCAGAGGTTCGACAGAGCGGTAAAGCGGAAGGAAGAGACGTGGGCGCAGTTCGCGTCGCGCGTGGAAACTTATTTCTCCTACTACCTCCAAGTGAGAAAGGCCGACACGGTAGAAGTGATGGCAGAACTCATGGTTGCTGACCGCATAAAATCGGGCCTTAGCACGGAGGGTCTTGAGTATGTGAGACTAAGAGAAGGCGAGGGATGGCTTAGGCCAACTGAGATCGCTAAAGTGCTGCAAACTTTCGAACAAGCGAAAGGAAAAGGGCGTGCTTCAAAGCAACCAACTGTAGAAATGGGGCAGAAGCCGGCGACACGACTAGAGAAAGGGGCTCTGAAGTGCCACTTATGTCACGGCTCAGGCCATTTCGCTAAAGAGTGCCCGAAGTCTATTGATAAGGAGAGCAACCCGAAGAAGGCTACCGAGCCAAAGCGGAAGGTCCAAAAGGTAACGTTATCCCACGAGACGGAAACTGAAATACCTGATGGAGTACTTAGCGCAAAGGTGAAGTCTCTGAAACACGAGGGTGAAGGCACAAATAAACTGCAGTTAATTCCCGTATCATGTGCAGGTATATCCGCAGATGCAATTTTGGATACAGGGAGTGAAATAACTGTCTTTCGGGAGAGTCTGCTTCCGAGAAGTTTAGTAGAGCCGTCTGGCAAGGTGAGATTGGTGTCTGCTTTTGGTAAAACTATGGAGGCAAGGCTAGTTACGTTGCCGGTCAAATTAAATAGCCCGCGAGAGGTTACGGAGCCTCAGAGCGTCGACCTACTCTGCGCGTTAACTGATGAGCTCGTCGAGGGCACAGATTGTTTGTTGACCGAGGAAGATTGGAAACTTTTGTCGAAGGCCAGCAGCCCTCTGGCACCCTGTCGAGCACCGGCCGAGCCTGCTCCCGAGGCAGAACAAGCAGTAGAGAAACCAAAGGTCGTGGCATGCAATCTTACTTTGGAGAAGAAAGACGTTTCCGGCGAAGATGCGCAAATTGATGAAGAAAGGGAGGCATCATTAGGCCAGAGAGAAGAGTTCCGCAAAGTGCAGTTGGGTGACACTACGCTAAAGAAATGTTGGGAAGATGCGCGTAGTGGGAAATCCGGCATGTTCATTTCAGACGGACTGTTATATCACTGCGACTCAATAGCAGGCACTCGAGTGAGTCAGCTAGTTGTCCCCAAAGATAAGCGCACTGAGGTGATGCACTTAGCCCATGAGTCGCTATGCGGGGGGCACCTGGGGCCAAAGAAAACAAGAGCTCGCATTATGTATAATTTTTTTTGGCCAGGTATGGCGAAGGAGATATTAGAGCATTGTCGTTCGTGCCATGAAAGTCAAATTCGGTCAGACAGGCGTCGCACGGATAAAGTGCCTATAACTCCGCTCACTAGACCCGAGCACCCTTTCCAAGTTGTCAATGTAGATGTGATCGGACCCCTAGACACACCGTCAGCGAGAGGGCATAAGTACGCGCTGTGCTTAGTGGACCTTTGCACGAGGTGGCCGGAGGTGGTTCCACTGCGCTCTTTGACCGCTAAGGCGACTTGTGAGGCACTGATTGAGATATTCAGTCGCACAGGCGTTCCGGAGATGATCTGCTCCGATCAGGGCACTAATTTCAAATCTCAGCTCACGCAAACGATGATGGAGAAATTAGGTTGCACGCCAAGATTCTCAACCCCAGAACACCCAGAGAGTAATGGAGTTGTAGAGAGGTGGAACTGAGTACTGAAAAACATGTTGTATCATGTCATTCAGAGAGACTCCAAGAATTGGGACAAATTGATCCCAATGGTTTTATGGGCTTATCGGGAAGTTCCCCATGAGGTAACCGGAGTAGCTCCGTTTCGTCTATTGTATGGAAGGAATCCCACGGGACCGCTTCTAATATTGCAGAGGACGTGGACGGGAGAAATGCCGGTGCCCGCAACATTGAGAGAAAGCCCCGCTAAGTATTTACAGCAACTTAAGGAGCAGCTCGAGACGGCCGCTAATAATGCTGAGCTAACTAGTGCAACTCATCAGGAGAGTTACGCCAGTGCCTATAATCGCAGCACCAGGCTCAAAGCTTTTAACGTTGGCGACCAGGTTGTGGTTTTCGGCAATGATCGGAATTGTAAGATGTCACCTAAATGGCTAGGCCCATTCACAGTGGTTGGACGTGAGCGCGAACACTCTTACCGCGTTGAAACATCTGAGGGAAAGGTGAAAAGTGTCCACGCCAATAACATTCGACCTTACTATACAAGGGTCAGTCATATTGGGGTAGTCTTCGATGAGGACCATGATTTTGGGGAGGTGGAATATGCTCCACAACCAACCACTATAAAGCGGGAAGAGCTAGTGCTAACGAGCGAGAAGGTTGCTCACCTTGATGCTGACGCGCAGGCGGAAATACAGGCGGTGTTCCAAAGACATTGCACACTCTTTGACGGCACCCCGGGTATAGCGAAGGTAGACGAACATAGGATAGAAATAGAACCGGGCCACCAGCCAAAAAAGGTGTTTCCTTATCGGGTGCCGGAACTAATAAAGAAGGAAGTCAGCCGGCAAGTTGACGAACTTTTGACTTGGAAGTTGATCTACCCCACAGAGAGTGAGTTTGCACACCCGGTAGTATGCGTCGGAAAAAAGGATGGGACTATCCGCATGTGTGGACTACAGGGCGTTAAATGCCGTCACCAAAGCGGATGCGTTCCCTATGATGAATCCTCAGGAATTGATTTTCCGAGTAGGCAGAGCGCAGTTCATTACTATAGTGGACCTTAGGCGCGGGTACTGGCAGGTACCGATGGAAGAGAAGAGTCAGAAATTCACCGCGTTTGTAACGCACGAGGGTCAGTACGCATGGAAAGTGATGCCTTTCGGGCTAAAAAATTCCGCGGCAACCTTTCAAAGAATGGTGAATAAACTCTTGTCGCAACATCAAATGTATGCCACGGCATACCTTGATGATATTGCTATTTTTTCTAGCACTTGGGAGGAGCACTTAAAGCATCTCGACATTATTCTTAAGGTCTTAGAGAAGGCGGGACTGAAAGCCAGTCCGGAGAAGTGTCAGATTGCGCGTTCCCATATACATTACCTGGGGCATATTGTCGGTTCAGGGACACACGCACCAGACCCTGAAAAAATAGCAGCGATTAAGAACCTGGTACCACCGCGCACCAAAAAGGAACTACGCAGCCTGTTAGGACTGTGCGGTTACTATCGCGAGTACGTCCGAGGATATGCAGAGGTGACGAGCCCGCTCACGCTGTTAACAAAGAAAGCGGTACCTAATAAGATACCCTGGCCGGAGGAAGCTCAGGCAGCATTTGAGATGCTCAAACAATCTTTGTGCGAGGCCGTGGCGCTAAACACCCCAGAGCCATCTCAGCCCTACTGGCTTTTCACAGACGCCTCAGCTACGGCGGCGGGAGCATGTTTGGCGCAAATGTCAGCCGATGGGGAAGAGAGGCCTATCGCCTTTGCAAGCCACCGCTTCTCACCGACCCAGATGCGTTGGTCGACAATTGAGAGGGAAGCGTTCGCAATGATATGGGCCTTAAAGAAGTTTGACTACTGGCTTTTCGGTGCCATAGTAAACGTCGTTTCCGACCACAAGCCGCTGTCGTACCTTACAACTTCTAGTCCGCACGGGGCGAAATTGACAAGATGGGCGCTGGCGTTACAGCGATATCATGTCTCGGTACAACATCGGAAGGGTATATGTAACGGGAATGCGGATGCATTATCGAGGCTCCAGAATAGTTTGTGGAAGCCATCAGAATAACAGTGCCATGCCAACTGAGGGGGGAATGTGAATGTTCCTGCCCACCCGATGCTGTATATTGTGGACTGTGTGATTGACAATCCAAGAAACAGACACTAGTGATCTTACTGCTTGAAGAAGCAATGGTGTGCTTGATCGTTTAGCATGTATTTGTTTTCGTTTCTTGTATTCTCCTGTCGTGTTGTCTCGCAATTGTGTTTGATGTTTGTGTATACTGTTGTATGCTTAGAAAGTCCAGTGACCTAATCGCGGCAGTGATTTATCGTACCACTGAGCGTAGAACAGCCCAGCGTACTCTTAAGGGGGGACGTGTTATGTTGCCGCTCATAAGGCGATCGTACAGAAGGGACGGCGTAGCACCGTACGCTATACAAAGCTTCTTCCTCGGCTCTCTCTCTGCATGGTCTTTGACAGCAATTATGAATGGAAAGCAAACGGCTCCCATTGAGCGGCTGGTCTCCCACGCTGGTCCCCAGGGGTTCCTGGTACGAGACCCTTCCCTTTCGCTGAACCCGGCTGGAGGAAGATCGGCCAACGCGGAGGAAGATGAGGCGGGCAAACATGTCATGCTCCCAGCGGTCGCTCCGGGGGGTCGCGGCTGCGCGACCGTACTTGTCTTCTCAGTGGCCGTTTCGGGGAAGGGCAGCTCGGACGCGTAGGAGGATAATGCATGAGAAGTGCGCCGTCGCTCGAAGCGACAATGCGCTTGGCCCAACCAATTCTTTAACGACCGGCATGCGCTTTCGGCGCGCCGACTGGAACGAAGGGTTGAGTCGCAGCAATGCACGGTCCGAGCTGCGGGAAAGGCGAAGACACGCAGTGTTCCCCGGAACCCACTTTACGACAGGGTTCGACTGGATGAGCCTGGGAGATGGCGCGAATGCCGCAGGGCTGCTACGATACCGATATTTCGACTGTGAGAATATCTGAGAGCGTGGGATAAGGAGAGGGAGAGCCATGATGGGAAAGAATGCCAAAATGCCTGTTTAAACTGCAAAGACGCTGCTGTCAAGATTAGGGACAGCCCACTAGGGAGTGGCTTAATCTGAGGATAAACAGATTGGATGACAGAAGGTTGAGGCGGACCAGCAGTGGCCACCTCCCCTTTTTCTTTGTCACCGCAAGGTACTAAAGACTGGACGGGATTCGTTTCCCTTCAGTCTAGGCTGTAATCACTTAACTGATCGATCAGTAAGACTCCGTACGATGCAACTTCTGTCTGGGCCGTAACCACTCGGTGGTCGAACAGTGAGACTAGGTTCGTTGTATGTAGTAACAGTGTTCTAGGCTCTAACTTAAGGAAAGTTAAGTAGAAGAGTAAGACGCTGTTGATGTCTATGTTATCATCAGTGTGCTTCGGCAAGATGTACATATGACTGTAAATATTTGCTGCAATATATCTTCAAGTTCATTACCTCCAACCTGCCTCCTGCTTCATCGACGTCGATCATCTCCTTGACGGGACTTCAATCCACATCAAGGAGAAAACGAACAAGAAAAACATAACTAGAGGCTTCTTTTAATGTTTCAAAAGAATGTATCAAAGCACCTGAAGTTAATCTTTTCGCTTCGATATTCTTTCGTATTCATTACTTTTGATGCTGCTACGCACCTTGGGTTGAGAGACTATGTCTAAAACTGAACTGTGACGTTGTTATAAGCAGGAATTCGTCAAAAAATTTCGATCGTCTTATAATATAACCCTCTGTAGTCCCTTTGAGAACACCGGCAATACTGAAATTGGCCTGTAGTTAACGAGGTTATTTTTCTCTGCTTTATATATCACAGTAACCTTAGCAGTTTTCATACGTCGAGGGAAAGTTTCAGTACTGAAAGCAAGATTATATATATATACACTACTTGTATCATACACTACTTGTATCAGACCTATCTTGGAATATGGTTGTGTCGTGTGGGACCCCGCCGAGGTAACCTTCATTGCTGCTCTTGAACAAATTCAAAATCGCGCGGCCAGATTCGTATTGGGACGGTACGGAAGGAGGGAGAGCTGCACTACAATGAAGGCTGAACTAGGATGGGAGTGTCTTTCTGACCGTCGCCGTAAACAGAGATTGAAGTTTCTTTATTTGATTTACAATAACAAAACTGGAATTAACCGAGAAACTTACCTACACAAACCTCATTACATATCAAAACGTTTTGATCATAGTTGCAAAATCCTGGAATACCAAGCTAAAACGAACATGTATACCAATTCATTTTTTCCCCAAACAATTAAACAGTGGAATAAGCTAACTGAAAAGCAAGTACATAGTGTGAACGAAGATGTATTCTATTCAATGCTATAATCCCGTGTTGCAACCTGAACGAAGATGTATTTATGTGTGAGCAAAATTGTATTATGTGTGTGAACAAAGATGTATTTCAGTTATTGACGTATGTACAAAGTTGTATTATGTGGGCGAACGAAGATGTACGTCATTTATTGATATAACCCCCCCCCCCCGCTATAACGCCTTCGGGCGCTGCGGGGTATCTCATGAATAAAGAATAAAGAATAAAAAATGTCAAACACGGACTGAGCAGATAAATAATGAAAATGGGCTGTAGTATTAGACCTTCGATATCCTCGCTCACACTCGCTTTAAAGCTTCGGAATACATTTATGTCTTCATGTTCATCTGTTGGTGTGGCAAACAGTAAATTCTGTGTGGAAGCGGGCACATAAATGTGCAATCAGCGCAATCTAAAGAAGACTTAATTTTTTTATTGGAATGTTTAGCTTCATTTTGAGCCTCGACATAATAGGTACTATTTACTAGAGTGGTAAAATGGTCATTGAATTTGTTTGCCAACTCTGTTCCTTTGAGTTATGTTTTTCTTGTTCGTTTTCTCCTTGACGTGGATTGAAGTCCCGTCAAGAAGATGATCGACGTCGATGAAGCAGGAGGCAGGTTGGAGGTAATGAACTTGAAGGTATATTGCAGCAAATATTTACAGTCATATGTACATCTTGCCGAAGCACACTGATGATAACATAGACATCAACAGCGTCTTACTCTTCTACTTAACTTTTCTTAAGTTAGAGCCTAGAACACTGTTACTACATACAACGAACTTAGTCTCACTGTTCGACCACCGAGTGGTTACGGCCCAGACAGAAGTTGTATCGTACGGAGTCTTACTGATCGATCAGTTAAGTGATTACAGCCTAGACTGAAGGGAAACGAATCCCGTCCAGTCTTTAGTACCTTGCGGTAACAAAGAAAAAGGGGAGGTGGCCACTGCTGGTCCGCCTCAACCTTCTGTCATC